>CAUYQV010127777.1:0-11096 GCA_963574575.1 Galagoides demidoff
TGGCGGGCACCTGTGGTCCCAACTACTTGGGAGGCGGAGGCAGGAGACTCGCTTGAGCCCAGGAGTTGGAGGTTGCTATGAGCTGTGATGCCATGGCACTCTACCTAGGGGGATAGCTTGAGGCTCCGTCTCAAAAAAAAAAAAAAAAAAAAACAAGAGTTTGAGGCTGCTGTGAGCTGTGACACCATGGCACTCTACCCAGGGCAACATGGTGAGACTCTGTCTCAGACAAAAGAAAATTGGAACTAGTCAATTAACACTTATGTGCACATATGGAAGTAAAACTTAATGGAAATCAAGTAGGTGGGAGGGGGGAGGGAGGGTTGTATAAATTCACACCTACCTGGTCCAACGCACACATCCTGAGTGAAGAGCACACTCTTTTAAAGGGGAGAGGAGAGGAGGGAGGGTATTTGGGGAGACCTCACCTAATGTGCATGATGCAATGGTACATTTCAAAACTATTAAGAAAAGAGTATTATTGTGATGGATGTGTTAGTTCAATGTAAGCTTTTCACATTGTATATCAAATCAGTACACTGAACCCCATAAATGCATCAAGGTACACAGTTATGACTTAATAAAAGCCAAAATATATGTACAAAAGCAAATTATGTAATCCAAATAGGTGTACCACTGTGATATTCTGAAATAAAAATTTAAAGGAAGAAAAGAGAAATGGTGTTGGACCCTGAATACTGTGCAGTTTGCCATTTCCTCCAGGGATTGACCAGGAGTGAACCCCGAGCATGGTCACTTGTTGGGGCCAAAAGGGCAGGCCTTGCTAGTAAGCAGCAAGGGTATCAGGGAAATGATGCAGAAGGAGAGGATCTGTGACTGAGGAAATCTTCAGGGAAGATGAGCAGGTAGTAGAATTCCCCAGCAGGATGGATGTGTGCCATTGGGAGGAGCTGTGTTCTCTGAGCTCTGCGGCCAGTGCGGATGCCTCTCTGGAGAGACACAGGAATGGCCCACGCAGCTGCTGCTCGGCACTGCAAGAGAGGCTCGTGGGAGGAGGGCAAGGCACTGTGAACATTGGTAATGAGGGTGGAATGACATTACTAGAGCATGGCATTACTTTTCTCACAACTTACCCAGAATGGCATATGTTTTCACCCAACAGAAGAGCTGCTCATAAATCTCTTAAATTCAGAAGCATTTGAATCCCGGTATGGGAATTGGGAACTTGGAGTCTTTGCACTCCAGAAAACTCAAACCACTTCTTAAAACTCTGCCTACAATTTTTAGCTCACTACATAACAAAAGACACCAGGTTCCTCAGAATCCAAGGCAGAGAAATTCCCTGCTGGGATGCAGCTAATTCATCCATTAATGTTACCCTGTTGTAGGTTTTCAAAAATTGCATTACAAAATCATTGTTTAGTAGAGAATATCAGGCAAAACAGAAAAGCTTTGGGAGTCTGGGCCCAGGGAAGAAACACCTCAGGAGTATTCTATGTTCCTTTAATGCTTTGCAAAATTTCAGTATTGTGGTGCATATAGAAATGAATTTTGAATGTGAGTCAAACAGTGGGAGGGCACTGTTGGCAGCTGGATCTGTTGGAAAGCTGCTCACTTATGAAAAATGCTGCAAGGAAAATTGTGAATTTCCTGCCTGGCATTCACTTGAATTCGCAATACTCTCCTTTAAAAATGTAAAGTAGCAAGAATATGGTAAATGAAGTGCATTTGTATTTGTTTATGACTTGAGAGTTTCTGCCTGGTGGAAAGTCTAAAAGACCCAAAGGGCAAAGAATCTTTTGTCTCAAAGGGAAAATGTTATAGAGGAAAATAAAGACTGGTTAGGGATTCAGCAAAATTCAGAGTCACTCTCAGGGGAAATGTCCTTCATTTGGGGGAACTCTTAAGCTCATTCAGGCCACCAGGGTACCAGTCCGCACTTGGCAGCTGTAATTCACTAAATGGAGCCCTAGTGGCCTAAAAGAATCACTGCAACCTGAAGGAGAAACTTATCTACAGGGAACAAATCAGGTACTAGCAGAATGTCTGATTATTTTGCCATTTATATTTATAGAGTCAATGAGTCAACAAGTATTTATTGACACACACCCCTCCCCCAGAGTTTGCACTGCTTTCTAACAAATGTTGGGGTCCTTATTAGTACTTAGACACAGCCTCCTGCCCTCAAAAGGATTTACACTCTAACAGAGGTGATAATTATCCTTTAAAATGAAAATATATTCATAAATACAACAAAAAGGAAATTAGAACGGTTTGGTTGGAGAGTTTCTTCACACTGGAGAATGAGGTAATAATAAATCAATATGAACCTTCTAGCACTTGAACTTTGAGGGATTTTTTTTTAAATGTATTACTTGGTTTGGTTTGGTTAGGGGTTTTTTTTTGATCTTTATCTCATGTTTTGTTTTGTTTTCAAAGACAGATATGTATGAAAACAAGAGGAAAAGAATTATTTGAGACCTTTTGAAAAGGCCTCAGGAATTTCTGATAGCAAACAAAGGAGAATTCTGTCTTGTGTGGCAGGCTAAGAGATAAAACATGACCTGAGTTAGACAGGAAAGAGAACAGACTTTGTGGGTAAGACTGGCTAAAAAAAAAAAAAGACTGGCTGACAGGGAAATTTTAAAGAAAAATGGCATGGGATGGAAAGGTGTATTCCCTTTCCTCACCTATCATAAAGGTCATAGCCAACATTTCTGTAAGGAAAGATAGATTAATAAGAGAAAACATCACAGATTTATTTAACCAAAGTTTTTTGCAACATGGAAGCCTTCAGAAATGAAGACCTTGTTTTTATGCTTAGATTTGATAAAAGAACCAATAGCCACATAAACGTAATCAGGCCCAAAGAGAATGGCCCAGTAGTAACAGAATGAGAGGGAGAACTCAGCACGGCACACCACAAGTGTTTGGATTCTTCTTGACCTCTCTGTGTGGTGGTCCTTCCTCCTGGGTATGGAAGGAGGGTCCTCCTCTGGGACAAGGGTTTAGGATATGCTTTCCGATGAGGTAGGCCAGAGCATTTCCTTATGGCCGGCTCTTACACAGAAGGGCAGTGGAAGGTTAGAGTCCCAGTCCTGGGCTTTATGGCTGGCTCCACAGGAGCGGAGACCTACTTTCTATGATCCGCCTTGGGGAAGAAGAATACTGGTCTCTATAGCCTACTTTGAGGGAGAAAGAGGAGCGAGAGAAAGAAGGAAAGGAGAAGGCCAAAAAGAGCCTTTGCTTTGGAGTCTCTTCCAAGGTCCTTCACCTGTAAGTCCCCAGCACGCTGGAGAGCTGTCCCTTGGCGTATTGCTTTTCTGAGCTCCATGAAGGTGAGTAAGTAAAGTAAGTAAGTAAAGAAGTCTTGGGAAGTTATAGTAATAGAAATGCATGCTCTGAATACTGAACAACACTGAGGAATGAACAACACTTCTCAGCCATGTGCAGTAGATTCTGAGTAAGGAGTCAACTAAAGGTAAATCGCCTGGCGACCCCATCTACATAACAGTTCTCTGGTTGGGTAGAGAAGAGCGGACAGCAAGGCACAAAGTTGCCCTTTGGACCCATCTTTTGAAGGGGCAAAAATGTACCTCATGGGCTTAGTTGAGTTTTATTAAGTTTAATAGGGACAACAGGACATCTAGTATTGTATTGAAGGGTAGGAGCAGTGTGGGGCCAAAAAGGGAAATTTGTTTAAGAGGAGAATTGACTGTGAGAGTGTAATTGATAGGAAAAATTGTGATATTGGAAGAAAACTGCAAGATATCCCTCACTAAGGTAATCCCAGTGAGAAGGGATGAATTAGTTACACTAGAGATGTTCTTCCAAAGAGCTCCTGGGAAAAGAAATCATTTCATTACACCCATTCCATATTCTCTGAGTTTAAGAAGTTTTATCCAAGGTCATAGTTGAAGTAGCAGAGATGAAAAGCTTGAACTAGGGCAAAGTGAAGACTTGGGGACATTTATCAAACAAAGCTGGAGCCCCTCTGGAACTCTTACCACAGGGTGGCCTCTATGCTAAGCAGGGCCCTTGTTGCCTTGGATACTGCTGCCTATTCCATAATGTAGACACTGATCTACAGAACCAACCTGCTCCATGAAATGATTTTTTCTTTTCTTTTTTTTTTTGAAATAGAGTTTCACTGTCACTTTTAGTAGAGTACCTTGGTGTCATAGCTCACAGCAACCTCAAACTCTTGGGCTCAAGTAATCCTCTTGCCTCAGCCTCATAAATAGTTGGGATTACAAATGCTCACCACATTTGGCCCAGCTATTTTTAGAGATAGAGTCTCACTCTTGTTCAGGCTGGTCTCAAACTCCTGTGTCCACTCATACAATCCACCTACCTTGCCCTCCCAGAAAGCTAGGATTACAGGTCTGAGCCACCACACCCACCACAATGTTCTTTTCAAGTAGGGAACTGGTATTAAGGGTAAGAAAGTGACCACACTCTGAAAAAACTAGTAAATGTACCAACTCTGTCCCACATGCTCCATCTTTGCTGGAGCATGCAACAATGGAGTTTGCATTTTTGAGCAGAGAAATTAGATTTATTTCTTAGTTCAAACGTGTGACCTCATCCCCACACAGCGATTGCCCACTCACCAATGCCTTTTCACAAACCTTGAATCAGGCATACTTGCACACAGGCCCTTGAGCTACATGTATATAGTTGGCATACAATCTCTAGAGCACGGAATTTCTGAGTTACCTCATCCTGTTACACACACCTCTAGCAGGGAGGTCCAATTTTTTTTTCTTTTCTGCCACACGTTGGAAGAAGAGGAGTTGTCTTAGGCCACATGTTCAATACTCTAATACTAATGAAAGCTGATGAGCAAAAAAGAGGTCTACACACGCTTTTCTTGATATTTGACACCACAGATAAGCAAAGCAGTCCTCAAATAATCTGCATTTGAGCCTGTAATGGAGCAGCAGGTTGGTCACCCCTGTGAAGGCTTAAACTAGCCTTGCGGTTAATAATGGTACACATGGAGAGTCAAATATACAGAATCATGAGCGGACACCAAGGAAGCAATATTTGAGCTGTGTCTGAAGTCCTGGAGTAACACCTTCTCCCCAACCTGCCCATCATCTCCACAGCCTGCGTCTCTGGACCAGCGTTTTCATGCTCCAAAACCATTCTTTGTCTTCTGGTTCACTTTCTAATCCCTTCTCACTGAAATCCAGCTCTGAATCCCTTTCTCACTTTCTTCAATTGATCTGCTATCATTGGCACGTGAGAAAGAAAGGGCTTTAAGGAGTAAAAGAAGACAACTCTAAGGATAATAATCAGGAAACAGCATAAAGCCAAACCAGCTTATTCTTACCTTGAAACCAAATCAGATCCATTAAAAAAAATAATAACATCACATACCCAGAAGTAAATCAAGAGCCATTTAAATAAATAGCTAATCATCTCAACCTTCACTACTCCTTATACCTGATAACAGGTCTTGAAGTCAGCTTTCTCCTCCCTGTGTGACCCATACCTTGACTCTTTCTCCTTCCTCTCTCTAAACCCCCGGCCCTGTGACCCAGCCCAGCCTCTGATGGCCTCCTGGCTCTCATGCCTGTCTCCACTTCCTGTCCTACAGTGTCTATTCTTTTCTCCAACTCCTGATTCTCTCTCTCTCTCTTTTTTCTTTTTACATAAATTAATATTTCCTTTCTGTTTTCTCCACCTCTCCACTTAGCCCATCCGCACCACAATAACCACAGACCGGACAAGTAGGAGGAAGGGTAGGGAAGAGGAAAAGGTTCTGAACATTTAGATTTAATAGGTTTGCCTGTCACAACAATTAAGATTTAAAAGTGGAAAAATTCCCCGAGTTTTAAACACTGTCTGAACTTGATAGCAGGTAAGTCAGGAGCAAAAACATTTGAAACCCTTCTAAATATTTTGTACACCTGGATATGCCCCCCAGGAAATTCCTAGCAGCGACTGTGCTTTAATTTCCCCCAAGTATGGCAGACAATGGAGAAGAATTCCTATCGGTCCTCTCCCATGAATTCAGTTTCAAAGCTGTTAGTGCAACACTAGTATTTCAACATTCCTTTGGCTTTACCATCTTTATGCTCACTTTAAATTAAGAAGTCTGAAGCAGATCTTATCAAATCCATGATATTGTTAAGAGCACTTCAAGGTCCTTTTAAAAACAAGAATTACTTACATCAACCTACTTTATTGCTTCATTTTCTGACTCTAAAGGACACAAAGTATACTAAAGCAATTTAACATGGCTGTAACCTACAATTTTAACTTACCCTGAGGGACCATTTCACCTCTTGTTTTACTTTTTCCAGACCAAATCAATAGAGGGAAGAATCAAGTCAAGACACATGTCATAACTGTATTAAAGGTCAATGAGGTTTAAACAAATTGGGCTCTGCTCATAAATAATGGACTCACAATTTGTACCAAGGTACGGGGTGAAATACTATTCACCTAAAACATCTTTAAAGTTTATTCCATCTATTGTTGGCACCTGAGGGAACTATAAGCATACGCTTGAGTCTGAAAGTCAGCTATCTTCAAAGACTTTCTCTCAAGAAAGTAAGAGGTGAGAATTCAGCAAAAAAAAAAAAGTACACAGTCCACCTTGTTCATCACAAAAGAGGTTAAAGTGGACCCGTGGTGTTCACAGACTTCACAGTTGAGGGACTGACTAATTGCAAGCGTTTCCAAAGATCTGCAACCTCGTGCAGTTTGTAAAGTTGCTGAGAAATTCTATTCCCACGGATGTGTCCAAAAGAATTGAAAGCGTGTGTTTGCATGAAAACTTGTACTCGACTGTTCACCGCAGTATTGTTGGTAATAATGTAGTAATGGAAAGAACCCCAAAATGTTCATCCATTGACAAACGGATTTTTAAATGTGATCTATTCATACAGTGGAAGAGTTTTCATTCATGAAAAGGAATGAAGCGTGAATCCATGCTGCAACACAGATGCACCTTGAAACCTTATGCTAAACGAAATGAGGCCAGACACAAAAGGCCACCCATCAGACAATTCCATCTACAAGAAATACTCAGAGTAGGCAAATACGGAAAGGCAGAAAGTAGGTTAGTGGTTACCAAGAGTGGATAACTGGGAAGTATAAAATTTGGAGAGTGGGGACTAACAAAAATATTCTGAGATTAATGGTATGATTGGATAATGTTTTGAATGTAATAAAAATACTTAAGAGGCAGATACAATGGCATGCACCTGTAGTCCCAGCTACTTGGAGACTGAGGCCAGAGGATTGCTTGAGTCCTGAAGTTTGAGGCTGTTGAGCACGATGATCACACCTATGAATAGACACTTCACTATAGACAGAGCCTGTCCCTAAAAACATAAAAACCAAAAACCAAAATTGTGAACTTTAAAATGGTGAATATTAGGTTACATGAATTTCATCTAAATTAGAAAAAAAGACCACAAAAAGAATAGAGATAGCAAGAGAAAAATACTAAAAAATATATATATAGACCTGAAATTGATAAATCACGTTCTGCTTGCTGAGTCCTTTGTAGCTATCAGCTCATTTGATTACCACAGAACACTGTGAGATGTTTACAAGTATTATCCTGTTTTTATATCTGACAAAGTTGAAGCATAAAAAGATTAAGTAAATTCCTACAGCTGGTATGTGGCAGAATTAGAAGGTAAGCTCTGGCTGTGCTAACTTTGAGCCGGGGCTCTCAGTAGTGGGATGCAGGAGCTGAATCCTACTGGCTGCCAAGCTGATTGCATGAACTACTTCCCAACTTCAAGTTCAGTGATTTCACATTGGCAGCCTGAAATTGTCCATGGTCGAAATATTATGTACACGTATTTATACCATAGGAATTGGCAAATACTGAGAATCAGGGTTATTTTTTTTCTAGAAAGCACCAGTTCTCAACCACTATACTACTTGACCTCAGTAGCCATTAATGCAATGGCTTTAAAAGAAAAAAACACTCAATTAATACATTTAGAAAGTCTTATATGTTGATGAAAACATCCATTTAAATTATGGGGCTACGATCTATCCTATTATATTCTGATATAAATAGCTTTCCTAATTTTGAACTTGTGACACATTCCATTGCAAAATGCTTATGTCATAGCAGAAGATTTTTAGAAAGGGAAAAGATGGTGACTTGAAAGTCAGTTATAATCGGACTTGATTATCAGAAACCACTGTCAACGTTGTTATGTGTTCTGCCACTCTCTGGAACCTGGACAATGGTTTGCAAATATTAAACACATAATTTTCATCTGAGATATTTTTCTTTTAGGAGTGAAATGTGAAGAAAAAGGTACTACAGTTACTTCTTCGCAATAAGCACTAGAACCAAAGTGAGATTACTTATGACATGTAAGTACTTATAAGGGGATGAATTTCTTTCAAACAGAAGTCACTTTAGTGATAGGGAGAAATGGGAACACCAAGGGGGCTCCCCCTCCTTTTATTAAGCATGAGCAAACTAATTGCTGTTTACGTTTTCTAAATGGAGCATCTTTCTGAGTTGAAAATTTCTACCTAGAGGAAGTGTTTATGACTGCCTTGTAAATCTTTACTTTCAAAACTTAATTCATGAACATTAAATCAATAGGTATTATTCATTCACGGAAAAAAAATAAAAGATCAGGCTCATAACTGGGTCTTTCAAAGATTCAGGTTGCTGTGTGTGTTCTAACGTGAAGGCTGAGAAATAGTTCTCCAAACATCTGAATCCTACAGTATGTCAAGCTGATAAAGTATGTTAATATTCCTCAGAAAGATGAAATAATAGTTCCCAGAAAAGCCACACGGGTTCTGTAGTGGTTTTGCTAAGAATGTTGTTAGGCTTGTTTATAAATGTTCATGAAACCTCAGCATTTCTTGACTAAGATCTTGGCTCAATGAAGAAAATAGTTGTATGAAGAAGAAAGGCAAAGTAGTAGATTAATCATGTAGGTTTGGAGCCAAGCTACCTGGTTCAAAGCTGACTTATTTAACAGTTTGATTTTTTTTTTTTTTTAAGGCAAATTCTCACTGTGCCTCCCTGGGTAGAGCACCCTGGCGTCATAACTTACAGCAACCTGAAATTCTTGGGTTCAAGAGATCCGTTTGCCCTCAGTCCCCCAAGTGACTGAGACTACAGACACCCACAATGATGCCTGGCTAATTTTTCTATTTTTAGTAGAGACGGGTTCCCTCTTTTGCTCAAGCTGGTCTCAAACTCCTGAACTCAAGAAATCTCCAAGTAATCCTCCTGCCTCAGCCTTCCAGAGTGCTAGGATCACAGGCATAAGCCACTGCACCTGCCCCCACTGTTTGATTTTAGACAAGTTGATATTATAATATTCCCTGAGCCTTAGTTTTTTCTATCAAATTTTCCAGTGATAACATACATATAAGCACATAGCATAGTTCTTTTTATTATGTATATGATTAAATGGGTACATTGTATTGTTGAATAATCTAATGATATTTTTGTAGACCATTTTGTAGCAATTATTATAAATGAATTTGTTAAAAAGTATTGTTTCTTTCGTAATAAGTATGTTATTATAAAGAAAGAGCAAGACAATAATAATTTCAGCATAGCCACGATGAGATGAGGTACTTTCCACAGTCTGACTTTCAATCCTCCTGATAATATGCAAAGTGGATACTATTATCTCATTGTACAGCTGGAGTTGAACACTGTGGCCCAAGAAAGTTAGGTAATTTACTGAGAAGCACATACAGCAACTTCATGGTAGAGCCAGAAGCTGAATAGATAGAAAATTGAAACTAGATTCAGCATCTATGTTCCCCACTCTATATAATACCACCTTTTCTTGGTGCAGCTTCAAAAGATCTGATTTCTGCCTATACAAAAAAAAGAGACCAGTAAAGTATTAGTCAAATAGGACAGTCACCTCAAAACCCCTTTAGAAACAACTGAGAAATAAATTGCATTTACATCATACACACAAACATACACCCCCCATATTAAAATTCCATCCTCCCCACTGGCCATAGAGAAGGAGATTTTATAAGATTTCACTGCTGTGAAAAGGGACTGATTGAATTGGCCACCCAGGAAAATTGATCTCATTGTCACACCATGTATGTACTACCTAGAGACCTAAACCAAACCCATGGTCACAGCCTGGAAGTGTGGAGTAGTGTTCTGAAGAAAGGTCTACCAGCTGTCTGGGCAAGGGTCAGAGCAGCAGGGTCATCAAATGGCTCAAAGACTGGGTTTGGAGTTTAGAATGTGATTTTAACAATCAAGCAAATTGACAAGGCTCAGTGGTACTTATCCATCTTAATCAGAAATAAAAGATCACAGGCAGGAAAACAAACACCAGCAGAGTTCTCATGTCAGCTCATTAATTCATCTTCTTCACTGTAGGCAAAACATGGGGAATGAAATTAATATCCAAAGTTTGCATGATGTGTTAAAATCAGAACAGTCCTGATTACAGCAGTTTTAAACTGTCTCTTCTCTCAAGATTTTATCTTTCTTTATGTTCTCCAATTTCAGGTAGACCATATTTCCTATTTAACAGAGAAAATAAAACCATCTATTAGGACATTCATCAACTACTTGGCCTTTAATTAAGATGTTACTTCTTCAACTTCTCAAAAAAAATATTAAGTATCTCTCATCTACTAGGCGCTGGGCATACAGAGAAGATTAAGATTCAGACTCTGTCCTCAAGGATATAATTTTCATACCCTTCACTGATACTTGGTAAGGTAACCAGGCGTCCTGCTTTTGGTGGGACAGTTTCGATTTTTAACAATTTGTCCCACATCCTGTGGCATTTTTAAAAAGTCCCAATTTTTGGAAAGAATGCACGACAAGCTAGGGAACAGCAGGAGAATGGGAAGGGAATATATGGTTTTTGGCTGCCATGTGGCTATTTCACCAGGATATGAGTTTTATATTATTTTTGTTAATTTTATAATGTTAAACTTTAATAATAACAAATAATTGTTGAGAACTGATTATCCAGAACTGCTTATCAAAGTCTGCATTGTTGATCAGTTGTTAGAATTTGACGAGAAATATGCCAAAGAATAAAATAATACTATACATAATTTTTTAATGTATTATATTTGTAAATTGTACTTATGTCAAAATTAAAAATATATATATTGCAATACTATTTTTG
>CAUYQV010127778.1:0-33185 GCA_963574575.1 Galagoides demidoff
GTGGCGGGCGCCTGTGGTCCCAGCTACTTGGGAGGCGGAGGCAGGAGACTCGCTTGAGCCCAGGAGTTGGAGGTTGCTATGAGCTGTGATGCCATGGAACTCTACCCAGGGGGATAGCTTGAGGCTCCGTCTCAAAAAAAATAAAAATAAAAAAAAAAAATAAAAGTTATTTTCCTCAAGCCTTTGTTCCTCATCCTTCTTCCTAAACATTTCTGCTTAAGGATGCATTGGAACCTTTAAATTGTCTAGTAGCAACCCAAATATTATAGTAACAAAATTTGGTTCCCTCATTTCCTGGGTCAGTGAATCACATAATAAATGAGAAAGGAGGCAGAAATGGTGTTAAAAAATTTAAAAGGAAGAGGAAGGGTCAGAAATGTTAGACCTAGTGGCTGAAAGAAATAAAAGCACATCTCATGCAACTAACTACCTTTTAAACCACCGTAAAAGTAAAAGAGAGAGAATTATGACAAAATCATCTGTCAGCCTGCAGACAGCCTGAGCTTTGGGAGACAGCACAATTTAGCAACTGCTAGATTGAGCAACATCAGCCGGGGCAACAGTAATTAGTCATTTGTTCCAAAGGATTAGTTTCTAGATTATTAAGGTTCAGGTGTCTGTTGAAAATTAGTAACAGCTGTGCAGACATTGGTGCACTACCTGCGAGGGTGAGAAGGGGAGGCTTTTGACAGGGGAACGCTTGGGAGTTGAACTGCTGACGTCAGCAAATATGAAGGAGCTAGAGTCTCCAGTGGCTAAGGGGCTGGCCTGGCCCCGGCATTTTCGAAGGATGACCAGTGGAATTGTGCTGTGCCTTGCAGGAGGAAAGGCCTTGGGTGGGTCAAGTGACCCCTCACCCGACAGGCGTCTGTTCACCCTTGGGCTAGGCTCTCCTGCAGGCCTATTCCCATTGCCCTCTCTCTGCTGAGGCTGTAGGGCTCTGCCTGTGTGATGTTGGCTAGGTGAAAAATCTGCTTCTTCAAAGAATTCAAAACTGCTGAGATCACACGATGAAGAATCCTGAAACAACGTGGGAGGCACAGAACTTTGAGACAGTGTGTGCATGGTGTGCCATTGTCACCTGCAACATAGCGCCAAGAGAGAGAGGGAGATGCTAAAAACCAAGCAAACCGGGGCCCATCTGTGGGACTTCTTGAGAAACAGCTTCAGGAGGAACAGCTGTTCCCTTACACTGCATTCGAGTGGTCGAGCATGTTCCCTCGAGGCTGGTCCTATGTGTGTGCTTCACAAACATCCCAGCACCCTTATCATTTGCATGTGATCGAGAGCAAAGAGAAAACCTTCTCTAGAAGGCATGTTATAGCAATATTCATCCCGTCCGATGGGTATGCAGTAAGTGCTTTTTAACCAACTGGGAAACCAGGGAAATAAGCCAAGTGTCTGCTGAGAAGGTACTGAACTCAAATCTATTCCCCTAAGGTGATTCATCTCTATGAAACCAATGAGACTAGTAATCCATAACCAGTGTTATTAATTGTGGAGAAAGCCATGAACCACCACGGTACTGACTGTCACTTCACATACACGAAAGGATTACTTTCAGCTCGGAAGAAACAAAATCCTGAATGTGCTATCCAAAAGCAAAGCAAAATTAGACAGAAGCACATAAAAGTAAGCAAAGTTAAAAAAAAAAGTTAAAAGTAACTCAAACACTATCCCCATAATCCAAGCTCTACTTTATAAGTCATCAAGTTCACTATTTTTTTTAAAAAGTATGACTTTTAAAGGAAAACTATGAAAAGCTAAGTTTTGTCTGGGTAGCCTAGGAAACCAGATCTTTAAAAAAACATTTTCACCGAGACTAAAATCATCTTTTTACCTTTACATTAATGTATGCTATTAATATATTTGCTATAGAAAATAGCAATGATTTAAGAAAGTGGGTTTTCTTATTCCTCGTCCAGAAACATTAACTTGCCTTAACAATTCTACTTACAGAATCTATAAATTGAAGTGTTTCTGCAAATTCTAAGAGGTTCTTAACATTATCCAGAATTGTGCCTTGGTGGACGATCATGCACCTGGCTGGCGAGGCACTTTCTTCAGGTAGGGAGCCAGGATCCACTGGCAGAGATGGAGTGGAGTGGTGTTCTCCCAAACAGGAAACAGGTGCACTGTCCCCGTGAGGTCTGGTGTGGTCGGCAATGGTGGTGCTGTGCCACCCGGGGTAGCTGCATGTGTGGTTCTGTGTCTAAGGAAGAGGGCAGGGTGTAGAAATAAAGCGAGAAGGAGAAGAAAGGGAGAAGGAACTTAGCAACGATGTTGCACAAGGTATCAGATGCTGTTGGAAGAAAGATAAAAGTAGTTGCATCATCTAAAACTTATGCCTATGAAACAGTTGTCAAGATGTTTCCTTTCATTAATGCAAGACTCTGCTTTTGAATACTGCTGTAGATTGTACCTCCACAGTTACCTTAATTATCATTTTGTTAAAACTTCAAATCATGGGCCTGTATTGTACAATGTACAATTCTCATACTGAGTGTCTTAAAAATCCACTTCATTATAATTTGCCAAAGGTCCATTAATTGGCTGGGAGTTAAGAATTGCCCCTATCTGTATCCTAACCTACCAAAAGGCTAAAGGATTCAGGAGTTAGAGTTGCTTTTACCTGCTCATATTCTTGTTGCTTCTGTACTGTTCTAATGCTACAGCTTGCACGGAGGCAGGGAAGGGGCAGCCAGATCAACGTGGTCAGGAAAGCAGAAGAGCAAATTAACAGAAGTCTCCTTACAGCATGACCACACAACAGGAGAAGTTGCAAAACATTCACTAAAGTTAAAAAGTGGTTGAGCTAGCATGTGCACATAATAGCTTTATTATTTAACAAAAAAAGAAATTTGCCCCTAAGAATCTCTACTGGGTATCACTTCTCTTTTATTGTCTTTGTTAGTGAACTCCATGTGTTACAAAGTACAAGTAGCTTTCCATGTGCTGCCCAATTACCAAAAATGATGCCAGAACTCAGTACTGGCATGCGCAGTTTTCATCCAGCAAACAGAAGAGAGCAGCTGATGTTATTGATGAAAAGGTTTTTATATGCAACTTATATATGTACATATATATGCTGGACATGCATCAAACCATGTTGGAAATGATAAAATATGAAAATATAGGTTGACAAAATAATAGAAAAGAAAAAATCAAGCAAATCAGCACCACCTGGGTACACAGTTTATAAAAAATACAGACTCTCATCCATTTGATCTTTGCGGGTCTTTAGATTGGTTACAGTCCTTCTGGGGAAAATGACAATCACAAGTGGATACAAGTATCCACTGTGTTTCTACAGCAATGCAAATAGACTCCTTCCAAGAGCGTCCACACGCTCTGCCACCACTCACACGTCATTACAAGCAACTGCTTGTGTTGAGACATTGGGAATGGACCCGGGAGCCGCAGGGAGGGAACTAGTCAGAGGGGCGCCGGCCCGAGGCCAGGCTGCAGGCCTCCTGCTCAAGCACACGATAAGGAGCCTTACTGGTGGCGTCTGCTGCCCTTTCAGCTCATTCTCGGTCGACATGAGGAGCAACTCCAATTCCTTTATTCGCTTTTCTTTCTCAGGGTCTTCATCATTATAGTGTCTCTGAAATAATAAGAGAAGAAACAAAGTCTGATGGGAAGCCACAGCAGACACAATGGCGGGAACTGTAGTCGCGAGATGCGGGCACAGCCCGCAGAGTCTCAGTGTGTCACCGTGGCCGTGAGGCGCCAGCACAGCCCGCAGAGCCTTGGTGTGTCACCGCGGCCATGAGGCGCGGGCACAGCCCGCAGAGCCTGAGTGTGTCACCGCGGCCGTGAGGCGCGGGCGCAGCCTACAGAGCCTGAGTGTGTCACCATGGCCGTGAGGCGCGGGCACAGCCCGCAGAGCCTGGGTGTGTCACCGCGGCCGTGAGGCGCGGGCACAGCCCGCAGAGCCTGGGTGTGTCACCACGGCCGTGAGGCGCGGGCACAGCCCGCAGAGCCTCGGTGTGTCACCACGGCCGTGAGGCGCGGGCACAGCCCGCAGAGCCTGAGTGTGTCACCACGGCCGTGAGGCGCGGGCACAGCCCGCAGAGCCTGGGTGTGTCACCATGGCCGTGAGGCGCGGGCACAGCCCGCAGAGCCTCGGTGTGTCACCGCAGCCGTGAGGCGCGGGCACAGCCCGCAGAGCCTGAGTGTGTCACCGCGGCTGTCAGGCGCCACGCACAGCCCACGGAGTCTCAGCGTGTCACCAAGACCATCTGAATTGGGCTCCTACAGCAATCTTTCTGAACGCCATTTCAGACTTGAGGGAGCTGTGAAAGCCGGCGCTCACTGCTGTTTCCTCTGGTAATGTCAGAGAATCAGAATTCCAGAGCCAGCACAGGCCAGGAGCCGGGCATGGTAGATTGTCAGCCAGGACTCTGTTCTCCTCGCCACGCTCCCCTTTGCTTTTACTTCTGTTTCTCAGGTAAAGGGTAAGTGTTTGGATAAGAGAAAAGAGTCATTTCATAAAAGCGGTGCCTGCACAGCAAATGGGTTTCTTTATAAAATGATCTTACCTGAATGGCCGCGGCCGCTGGCTGAGGGACATTGACTATATTTACATGTAACGCTACAGGATATGGAACATGACTGGACACCTGGATGCAAAAGACAAAGGCCTCCTCGTTAATGGTTACATATACTTCAGGGGACGTGGCTTCCTGAGGTTTTGCTCTGGAACTGAGGGGAAAAAATACTTTACTGATAATATTCTCTAAACAACTGTTTTTCGAACCCGGTCTTTAAAATTGGCTAAAGAGCTAAAGCAACAATGAAAGAAATTTAAAGTACTCCTCAATCCTGGCAGGAAGTATTCTTTTTTTTCCAAGACATTGTGTCACTCTGTAGCCCCGGACAGAGTGTGTGGCATTGTAGCTCACAGCAACCTCAGACTCTTGGGCTCAAGTGATCCTCTTACCTCAGCCTCCTGAGTAGCTGGGACTACAGATACCCATCACAATGCCTGGCTATTTATGAATATGTTTTGCATAGGGAAGTATTCTTTAATTAGGCAAAAACACATGGAAAATAGAATCTTTTGGGGGGGTAATTTTTAGAGATGGGGGGTCTCACTATGTTGCCCAGGCTAGTCTTGAACTCTTGGCCTTAAGTCATCCTCTCACCTTGGGTTCCAGAAGTGCTAAGACCACAGGCATGAGCCACTGTGCCCAGCCAAAAAAAAAAAAAAACTAAAATAAATTTATGAATATATGAAAGAAGTTTTGATGGGAAAAACTGATGGCACATGCTATTCATAAATATAAATATCTGTCTTAGAATAATTATGTTTTAATAAAAAACACAGAACTTCTTATGATAATTCATTCACTTGAGACCTTTCTGTAAAGTCTGTAGTCAAATGCATGGAATGGATAGGAAAGAGTAAAAACTATTCTGAAGATGTTTTGCATAAAATTTGCATCTGAGCTCTGTATTCTTGGGTAAGTGTCATCATTTATTACTGTTAGATTTAAGATTAAAATTTCTTGGCATATTCTTTTTTATTCTTCTTTTCCCATCCATTATGAATTATTTTTTTCTCTAAACATAAATATCCAGAAATTATCTTAGAAATTATCACATTGATCCAAAGGAAGATAAAAGGAGAGGTCAGAGGATCAATGTTATCAAGCTCTGCTCCTAGCTCAGAGTAAGAAGATAAACATTTACCGAATGAGTAAAGACATTTCTGCTAGGTCACTACCAGAATCGAACTTACAGTTAACTATTGAATTTCAGTGTCAAACTATCTCCCCTTGAAATGTAATATTACCTTCACTTTTCACTTGGAGAAGTATTAGACTACAAATGTATCTCCATTTTCCTATTCTTCAGGAGTGCTTTAAGCAAATTTAAGTACTTCAAATTCAAAAGCTCACTTCAAATTAGTTAGAAGCAACAAGTTAGAATCAAACAACTTGGATTCTAGTCAATCGTATGTATATGAGTTATGTAACTCTAGACAAATCACCTACCATCCTCTTCTCTCCATATGTAAATCAGGGACATCACCACCTACCCCTATCTGCATCCAAGTGTGTAGGTGAAGATTGACCAGGAGCGTGCTTATGAAACCTCTGAAAAATGTATAACTGCACAGTATGCATATTACCTGGAGCTAAAATAATTACCACTCTCATGAAACTAAATTCTCAGGAATGGCTTACATTTTGCGCTTCAGAAATGTGGTAGTAGGAATAGTCATTGGTAACGGAGGGCTGGCCAGCTGGCGGGAGTTGACCTGTAGGTGGAGCCTGAGCAAAACCCATCAAATGACTGTTCTTCTGGAAACTTGTGGCCACTGCTGGCTGGCTGGCTTTCGAAGACTCCTGCAGATAACCTTCCTGTTCGACCTTCCGACGCATTGTAGAATTCCAGTGGTTCTTGATAGCATTATCAGTTCTGCACAGAAATATATCACATAGAAATTTCACAAACAAAAATTTCAATTCGCATTCAAGTGAAATGACAGAAAACTGTTTCTAACAGAGATCTTTTCTTTGGGACCACAAAAAGTTGTTTTCTCATTTTAATTGTCTTCTCCACTACCTAAGATCATGTTTTCCCCATTGCCTATTTTGAAATCTATAGATTTCTTTTAATTAGATCATCTGGAATATATGTAGTTTTCTATAAATTCTAATATCTTTTGGTTTCCTTGAGAAAGGAGTATTTTCTTTTCCTTCTTTTCTTTTTCTTTTTTTTTTTTTTTTTGATACAGAGTCTCACTATGTTGTCCTTGGTTAGAGTGCCATGATGTCACAGCTCACAGTAACCTCAAACTCTTCGGCTTAAGCGATTCTCTTGCCTCCGCCTCCCAAGTAGCTGGGACTACAGGTGCCCGCCACAATGCCCAGCTATTTTTTGTTGCAGTTGTCATTGTTATTTAGCTGGCCCAGGCTGGGTTAGAACTCTCCACCCTTGGTGTATGTGGCTAGTGCCGTAACCACTGTGCTATGGGAGCTGAGCCGACAAAGGACTATTTTCAATTTAATAACCCTTCTTATTTATTCTGACCATTCATGATACAAGATTTGAATACAATGTAAAGTTCTAGCTGTCCTAGAAAAATTACTGTTCTGAGTAGGGTGCAGGGAGGCTGCCATGGGGACTTGAGGGAGCTGCAGATTGCTAATCTCATGATGCTGCTGCTGCCCCCGTGTTCACTGTCATTAATGAGAACTTTTGAGTCAAACAAACCTCCCAGCTTTTTAAAACCACCCAATTGTTCTTAGAATCAGACAGAGGTGAGAATAGAAAATGGGATCCCAAAAGGAAAGATGCTAACCCCCAATATATTTTCAAACTGCAAAGCATTTTTACTAAAGTCTTTCCATTCTCAGGAAAACAGTTTCTCAATTCAAAAAAAGCCATTTTTTTTTGTCCGCCTGGGTAGAGGCTGTGGCATCGCAACTCACAGCAACCTCCAATTCCTGGGCTCAAGCAAGTCTCCTGCCTCAGCCTCCTAAGTAGCTGGGACCACAGGCGCCCGGCTATTTTTTTGGTTGCAGCCGTCATTGTTGTTTGGCGGGTCCAGGCTGGATTTGAACCCGCCACCTTAGGTGTATGCGGCTGGCGCCTTAGCCTCTTGAGCCACAGGCACCAAGCCCAAAAAAACCATTTTAAGCTCCCTTTTACTATTTCAATGGGGGTGGAGGAATGTATGCTAAAGAAAGGGGAAGTTCAATTGCCCCTTTAATTTTTAGAAAAATCAACAGTGTACTTTCTCTTAGACCATACAGGAGAAAAGGCCTCGCTTTACCAATTTCTTGAATTTTCCAAGCTTACCCTGAACCCTGCGGATGGAAATGCTTTGCAGCATCACAAGAGAATAGCACATCAATCATCTTTGAAACGACCCTTTTCCTGGACTCTGAAGCTCAAAAATAAAAATGGTTCTTAATATTTTCTGTGTACTTCATTTTCATGTAAAAAATTGAATAAAATATTATTTGCCAAACTAACAAAATCTGTTACATACTATGTAAGTGGGGAAAATGAGACAAAAATGAGGTTCCATAGTTATCCTTCACAATGAGATAATTTTTTGCCTTGTTCATTCGTATTACACTAACATTGTTTAAAAACTTGGAAGCAGCATGGTAATTCCAGAAATACATTATTTTTCTATTCAAAGAAGAAAAAAGTAAGCCAAATAGTATAATAAAAGCTGTGCTGGTATCAGGAAAATTGTACCTGGGTTTCTTCTGGTCACTTGACAGTTATGTGAATTCAGACTAGAAACAAACTATATTTGTTTTCCTTTTGTGTTGAGAGATTTGTAGTTTACAAAATGCTTTAGTATTCATTTTACTCCATGCTAACAGTGACCCTGGGAAGCAGTTTGTTACTCATGTTGCAAGTGGGAAGGCTGAGGAAAGTTAGATGAGTTGGCCCAGGGCTTACTGCTAGATGGATCCTGAAAGTCCCCACCAGAAAAACTCCAAGATACCTTTAATTTCTAAAAGCTATGGATCTAGTTTATCTAATGAAACACTTATGACTCACGGACTATAGTTCACTCACCACACATTTAAAACAGAATGTTCAATACCCACTCCCTCAGTCTTCCCAATCAATATATTTTTTGACATATTATTACCGTCCAGGCAGTAGCTTTGCGATTTCTGCCCATCTGTTCCCCAGTCTCTTGTGTGCCTGGTAAATAATTCTGTCTTCCTCTTCTGTCCAGGAGGTTTTCTTAACTTCTGGATTCAAGTGGTTATGCCACCTCTCCCTACATTGTTTTCCAATTCTCCCCTTTAAGTGCTTGGCAATAACAGACCAACGTTTCGGACCGTATTTCTGTACAAGCTCTATCACCTTCAGATAAACACACAAAAATAACCTGTGTTTTAATGTTATGTAATGAGTCGGTGTAATCATTCTTCAGGGTTACAAGATCTTTAGAAAACTTCTAAAATTGGCTTTATTCATAGGAAATGCGGGATTAGAGTCTATTACTTCCTGCTTGCCCACTTACCTGCTTCCTCAAGTTGGGAAATATCCAACAAAGACGTGTGGGAATATTCTTAGTTATGAATCACACACCAGTGAAGAAAGAACTTACTCTTTGATCTTCTTCTTTGGTCCAAGGACCCTTGATGAGCTCAGGGTTTAGTACTTTCTGCCATCGGTGCTGGCACTGCACATCTGTTCGATTCTAGACAAATAAAATAAAAGTATGCACCATCATAAAGATAGGATGCGATAAGCATGTGAAGACTTTGTTGTAATATGAATCATACATAGGCAACACACAGTGAAAACATTCAAGAACATTTTAGGGCATGTTTAAGAGCCCACCTATCCCACATTACTTATAGACTACAGACAATGCAAATAATGCAACAAAGTTCCATCTAAAATTAGAAGCTCTGTCTCCCGAGGTAAATAGTCCCTCCACATGAACTAAAGAACCATCCCACTGCACGTGTGCCTGCCAATTTAACTTAACCTTAACCTCAGTCTTGTTGCATGTGGAAGCACCCAGATGGCCTAAGACTTGTCGGAGAGTCCATATTGTCAGGCTTTCGTGGAAACTCACCCTAAAGGACTAAAGATTGCTTCTCGTTAAATCTAAGAGATGTGCTTTAATTCAGGACCATGGTATTTATGTTGTAGGAGAAACATGATAAGTAAAAGATGGGCCCTACCTTGTGGAAACTTATAATCTTATAAGAAGAAGGCAAATATAAAATTATCTGTAACAGAAGGGTGAATTTTATTTACATGGAAGAACAGACAAAATATAATGATATTGAAGTGAGAAGACAAGCACCTCCGTGGGGGAGAAATTATTCCTCGGAAGGTGTCTGCAAAAGTTCTTGATGTGCACTTTGAGGGATGGACAGAACTTTCACTGGTAAAGGGAGAACATTCTAGAAGGTAGGATCCCCAGGAGGAGAAGGGAAAGCAGAAATGAATCCAAGCAAACCTGCTTACAGAGAGGAAGTAGGAAACAGAACTGGAGCTGTAAGAAGGGGCCAGACAGGAGGGCCCTTGTGTGCTTGGTGGAGGCACTTAATTGGTGAGATTGTAAGTCATTGTTGTTGGTTTTGAAAAGATAAGGTACAGCTACATTTCAGGAAACTCCATCTGCCAGTGGTGTTTGGGCTGGATGAAAAAGTGCAAAGCTACAAGTGGAAAAGCCAATTGGGAGTAGTCCAGGGGAGGCAGGGGCATAACCTGCCACATGGTCATGAGAACAGAAAGGAAGGGAACAACTACAAAGGAATCCCAGGGCCCCCAGTAACTGCTTAAACTGGAGGAATGGAGGGAATGGAGGAATGGGATAAGTCAAGAAAAGACTCCAGAATCTTAAACCGAAAGTTGAGTCATTGGCAAAAATAGGGAATTCATAAGAAACTAACTTGGATTTTTATCATCTACTGTGTAACAAATCATCAAAATGCTAATTTGTGTTATCGTAATAAATGAAAACATAAAACAAGCAATTGTTTTTAAAAACGTTGTCAAAATCCTTTAATAATCTATTTAGAGCTCCCAATCATATGCATTATAATATAAAATATAAGTTATGAATGGAGCATCTCCCCCCTACTTCTCATATCTGAGCAAATATGTAATATCTTAATAACTTCTCCTAGAATAGTTTATATAAATCTTTGGGAGGAGCTTTCCTTTTATAAAAAGAAAAAATTACAAACTTACCGGGAGATAATTGGCAATAACTTTCCAGTCATCTGTTCCATTCTGTTCCACCAGCTTCTTTAGTTTTTCATCCTAAGACATTTAAAGGTAATCCTAGGATATCAGTCACTTACTGTACAACTATGTTCAAGTTAGAATGAAAAATGACACCAATCCAATAACACAACACAGAAAAATCTCTCAAAAGTATCCAAATACAGCAGATATTAATATAATGTACTCGTTTGGGAGCAAAGATTTATTTAGAGTCAAACCAGAGTTTGGATCTTAACTTGACTATTGATCAGTTGTGCTTCTGGACCTAGTCATTTATAAAATGGAAATGCTGATATCAACTGGGTTATTTGAGGATTACATGAAGTAATTATGCAAAACATTTAGCATCATGTCTGGCACACACTGAGTATTTAATACGTGATAACTATTTTATTCTGTGGGGAAAAAATGAATTCAAATTTTAGATTCAGTAGACATTTAACTATGGCGATAGGAGCTTGACTAAGACATAATATTTCCAGTTAGTTCAACCTTTTTCTTATAAAAGAAAAATGGAAGGCCACTCTTTTTTTTTTTTTTTGAGACAGTCTCACTTTGTCACCCTGGGTAGAGTGCTGTGGCGTCATAGCTCACAGCAACCTCAAACTCTTAGGCTCAAGTGATCCTCTTGCCTCAGCCTCCTGAGTATCTGAGACTACAAGTCCCTACCACAACACCCCGCTATTTTTTGAGAGGAGTTATCACTCTTGTTCAGGCTAGTCTCAAACTCCTGAGCTCAAGTAATCCACCTGCTTCCCAGAGTACTAGGATTACAGGCATGAGCCACCATGCCTGGCTCAGCAGGTCACTTTTTAAAGTAAACTTAAGGCTTGTATAATGTAAGAAAATTATTTACTTTTTGTATCAATATAGTTAGAATTTAAATGAAGTCAAATGTATTGGAAGTTACAATTTAAATGTAACCAAATGTATTAGAAATTACAATTTAAATGAAGTCAAATGTATTAGAACACAGAAGACACTAAACATATGTGGGCAACTGTTCACATACTGTACACAATCCAACCGGTTCACAAGCATCTTTAGAAATGTGTTCTTTTGGCTTGGCACCTATAGCTCAAGCTGCTAATGCGCCAGCCACATACACCAGAGCTGGCAGGTTCGAATCCAGCCCAGGCCTGCCAAACAACAATGACAACTGCAACCAAGAAATAGCTGGGCATTGTGGCGGGCACCTGTAGTCCCAGCTACTTGGGAGGCTGAGGCAGGAGAATTGCTTAAGTCCAAGAGTAGAGGTTGCTGTGAGCTGTGACGCCAGAGCACTCTACCCAAGGTGACAGCTTGAGGCTCTGTCTCAAAAAAAAAATGTGTTCTTTCTTCTGTTTCTGCAAAGGTGACATTCACACTTAATCCAAGTCCCTGGCACAATACAGACACAGGAACTAGAACACCAAGATTAACAACAGAACTTCTGTATCTTAAGGATCATCCAAGTGCACAATCTCAAAAGGTATAATATGCATTTCCTATGGGTTCCCCTGGGAATCCTGTCTGTCAACAGTGGGTCTGGTTTAATTGAAACAGAGGTTAGTGAAATAAAGAAGATGAAATCCTCTAACATCAAATACAAAATTGAGAACATTAAAGAAAAAGGAAACTTCTCATGTCAATAATTCGTTTTCCAAAGTATTTTTCTATTCCTACAAAGATTAAGCTTTTGATAAGCTGGTGGGAAAAGGAAGATGGGAAGCACATACATCTCCATCCACTGTGAGATATTTTTAGGACACACCTTTGCATATATGGCTCTGTGAAATATTATGCACTGCACAGCAAGTCTATTGAATGAATACCTTATAGCAAAGAGTCCTGTGTTTGGCTTTATTCCTTTTTTGTTTGTTTTTGGAAATAGCAATTCATTCATTTATTCAGGGAAACATTTATTAACACCCTACTTGGTATGAAGCAATTCTGGGTTCAAGAAACACAGAGATGAACAGACAGTGAGCCCTAACCTCAAGAAATTTGCAATCTGCTAGGAGAGGTGTATATGTCACAGTGATGATAAGGCAGAACATGTACCTGTTCGTGGGGCCACAGGAGGCTGCATCCACTCCTACCTGGGGAATCTAGGGATGGCCTCACAGGAGAGGTGATGTCTTTATAAGTATGGAAGAAATAAAAAGAAACGGTAAGGCAAAAGAAGGAGGACTCAGTAGGCAGAAGGAAACACAGAGGAAACCTAAAGTGAGAAGGAGAGGACATTCAAAGAACTGTAAATGATCGGAAAGGAATGGTACAGTGTCCACATGGGGAAGTGGTCAGAGGGGAGCACAGGTAGATTAGGATGAGATCTCAAAGCGCCTGCTGATGAGTTGGAACAGCTGCAGTTCAGCTGAAATTTTGTTTTTCATGAATTATACACGCTACAGTTTCCCCCTCTCTTAGCAAAATGATTAGTTACCTCTTCCCGGGTCCACCTAGTTTTTCCCAAGTGACGCTTTGCTGACTTGGGAAGCAGCCCATCATAGTCATGGTCACACATCTCAAAGTCATCCTCCTCCTCATCACTGCTGTATATGCTGCGAAAATGACAATGGGCATTATGTGGGCTGAAATAAGAGGATTTCAACTACAATTGGCTTACAAAACTTATACCAAAACTCCTCAACAATCTTTTCAAAGGTTACGAAGAGAAAACTCTAAAAACTTGCACAACAAGACTGTTTTCTGCATTCTGTTGCTCTGGGATGTAAACTGGTTCTACTGTTATTGGTATCCACAGATACAGCAAAGGACCTGGCACTTTCCTCTTGCCCTGCATGTTTAAACCTGCTGTTACTGTTAGACCAGGAACAAGTTATACATTTGGCAACCACCCAACCAATGAAGGTTTAAGTTTAAATCTTAATGTTAAGGACAAGAAAAGGAACAAGAGCTCGTGTCCTTCATATAAAAACACACTCAAACTCTTAGGCATATTGATTAAATAAAATTTCCCAAACACAATAAGCAATTCAATCACATTATTTCCATGGGGCTTGTGTTTTATTAAAAGAAAAAAAAATCAAGAATACCCAATAACATAATTATAGCCATCACTTAAAGATTAGAAGAGTAGGAGATACTAAAAGGAAAGGATTTTAAAACCTGACGAAGGATAATACCATCCAGTGATCATACTGTTTTGTAAATAACATTAATATCAAACTACACAGAACTCAGGGCCTTGTTGATCCAATTTGCGGCCATGTTTACAATTCTCAGTTTCCAGAGAAACTAAGTGAATAATTAGGCTACTTGGTGGAATCTTACTCTTGTTTTTTCTGCCTCTGACTGAACGATGTTTGAAATATAAAATATTCAAGACTGAGGGATTCACACAGAAGAAATCCATGGGCTTAAAAAAATACATTACTGTTTTCAAAAATGATTTTAGTCTTTTAATTAGTTGGTCAAACCTAAGAATTTTGATAACATTTGGAGTAATTCTGTACTTAATGTTTATTAATCAGACTGGTTAGACGAGAATAATTTTACATAGTTTACTGTTGGTTATAATTTTTTATAAAACTTAGGAAAACTACTACCTTAGAAGCTTCACCAAAGTTTATCATTGTGATAATACTGACAAATCCATCAAACTGAGATCAATACAAATAATGATATGAAGCACTATCATAATACAAGTTATGATTTTTATAATTAAAATTTATTTTCACACTACCTTTTGTCTTCCCAAACTAATTCACAAAGTGTATATTACCAAACCTTACAAGTCACCCAGAAGTGCTTACCAACAATTCTAAATTGGGATTTTTTTTATTTTTTATTTTTTAAAACCATTAGTTTCTGCAACAATCTGACAGTCCAGGTTGTATGGTGAGTGGCTGTGATCCAAAGTCAAAACACCAACAGCATCTTAAAGCCCCCAACTGCAGTAACCTCTTGTGAAGCATGACACCGAGAAAACCAGAGGAATCTGAAAGCGTAGTCACAGAGTCTACTCAAATTAACTTTTGAGGTTTGGCCGGTCCCATTTCCAGAACTGAGGAGGACATTTCTCTAGTGACCGAGCAACAGTTTAGCACCGCAAGAACAAGCAACATACTCAGCCGCCCGCAGGGGGCAGCCCACGGCAGGTGAGAGAGAACCAGAATCCAACAGGACTAGAGTTCTGGAGGCAAAGGTGCCAGCCCCAGTTCTGCCTCCACCTAGCTGTGTGACTTGGACAAATCACTTCCTCTCTTTCAGGACCTCAGTTCCTCGCCTACACATTAAGGGCTTGGATTCTATTTCTAAGGTACTTTCCAGCGCTAACAAATGACGATGCCATGTCCTGCGCGCCTCTTCAAAGTTAAGCACAGAGGTCGAGAAGTGCAAAACCAAGGTCTTGGGGGAAAGGTGGTGTGTGACTTTGGCAGGTTCTGAAGGGTCCAGGAGGCAGCAGGGCGACGCCAGAGCTGCTCCCGCGCCAGGTCCCGGGTCTACCCACAAGCTTGGCGTGGGGCTCGCCTTTGAACTTTGCATGCGATTTCCTTGCTCTAAGTCGTCCGGGGTCGCCTCAGTAGGATGATTAATTTCTACTTGGGACCTGAAATAACTTTTCCTTTATCTGCTCTGACAAGATCTCAGACCTAACAGTCAGAGGACTTTCAAAGGCTGACTTCAGGCTTGATGCACTCGACTCCCCCCACCTGCTAGACCCGATGTGGTTACAAGAGTACAACTATGAATACTACCTTCTGTCAAGGAAACAAACCGTGCAAAGAAACGAAAAAGAAAAGAAGTGCTGGGGGCTGGGAAAAGGGAGGGGAGCGGGAGGAAGTGCCTTGTGGCCACTACTGTGATTCTAGAAATGGGGTTCAGACTCATTTAGCTGACCTGGTTAATAATCTCTGCCGAATCGACGCCAGCCCAGCAAGAAACGGCTTCAAGCCCACAGCCGGGTTTCTCTTCCCCCTGAGACAGGTTCAAGGTTCCCGCCCCTCCCCGCCGCCTCCCCTCGGGGCTACCTGGGAGCCGAGGGGAACCTGCGGGCCCCGCCCCGCCCCGCCCGGGCAGCCGAGATCTCAGGGCGCGGAGCCTCAGCCGCACCTCCTCCCAGCACCCCTTCCCGGCTCTTTCCACCTGCTGCCAGCTGCTGCTCTCAAAACAACAGGTGACCCCTGCTGCTCTACTAAGTCCCAAAGGCAAAAGGTGAAACCTCTTGAAGAGTAGCGCCCCTCCCTACGTGGCCAGGCCCCGGGTGTAGGGAGTCCTGGGCTCTCCAAGTCGCCCTCTTCTCCTCCGGCGCCGAACCCGCCCAGGATTGGGTAGTGCTCTTTAGGGCCCACATCCACGCTCTCTGCTACTTCCCAAGCCCCCGCAGGGACCCGCACCCGCCGGTTCAACAATAAATAAGTACCAGAAAATCAAACAACCGGAGGAAGAGCGGATGGATTTGCTTTGGATCCACTGACTCTTATCCAGAACTCCTTTGGGTTGGTGGGGTCACCTAGCCTCTGCCCGGGCGACCTAAGTAGGAGAGCAAGAGGCAGGGAGGCGCGGCGACCTCAGCCGCGTCCACGTGTGCGCGCTGGGCCGAGACCTCCTGCCCAGCGAAGAGCCCGCGGGCATCGCGTCCCGGTTGCGCAGCAGCGGCCTTGGGTGCTACCGGCCTCCGTCCCTTTGCCAGGAGTAGCGACTGCGACAGCCGCCCACTCAACTACCGCGCCCGCAGCTTGCAGGGAGCCCCGGAGCATTCAGTCCGGGAGGTCCCGAGGCCGGTGTAGCTGGAGAGCCACCAAATGACAGTTCAGACGAGTATTTCCCTCCCCCTTTCCCTCTTTTTCAACAGTTCGGCCAAAACGTTAGGGTACTTCACCCATCATCCGGGCGAGCCTCCCCAAGTGCGGTGACATGTGCGGAGCTGGCGCGTGTGGGCGCGCGTAGAAATAAAAGCCTGTCCGAGAATAAGGGTTTGAACCTTCAAAACCTGGGCTTAAAACAATTTGCAAATGTGGAGACCCTTTCTTCCTCTAAAAGCAGCTTTCCAGCCGCCTGTCAGCTGACACTAGTCTTCACGTCCATAAAGAATGAATGAAATTTAAATGAACTACCTGCAACTACTAAACAATCCGGCATTTTCCCTCTATCTGCCATATGCTCTCTACTTCCAATTCCAAACATAATCTCAATGCTTCCAGCAATTATTCTGCGACATCGGCGGCATCCAGCCAGGAACCTGGTGGGCTTCCCGGGGCTGCTGGGCAGTGCTCTGTTCTGGCTGGAACCTCCTGCTTTCCCCCACTAAAGAAATATGTATCCCCGTGCAACTTGCAAAATGAGACGCGGGGCGTGCTTCCCAAGGTCCGGGTACGTTCCCCGCACAGACTCTTCCATTCATCAGCCTCTCAATCGGCTTCTGCTGCCGAGGCAGGGGTTGCAGGTCC
The DNA here is from genome assembly GCA_963574575.1 of Galagoides demidoff. Lineage (NCBI taxonomy): Eukaryota > Metazoa > Chordata > Mammalia > Primates > Galagidae > Galagoides > Galagoides demidoff. The sequence goes on from CAUYQV010127778.1 coordinate 17,133, forward strand.
TTGCAGGATCTGACAGCCCCGCAGATGATCCGGGATCGAATTCCCACCTGTTCTCCAGCGCCCGGCACCCCGCGCGTCCCCGCCCTCCGCCGCCCGCCCGGCTCCCAGTTACCTGTGCCGGGGTCTCCGGGCCATGGCGCGGCGGGCCCGGGGCTCTGCCCAGAGCCGCGGGGACCGCACCGGGCTGCCGCCTCCCGCCGCCCGCCGCCTGCCTCCGTCCCTCCCCGGCTGCGCTGCGGCACTCGGCACCACCGGGGCGAAGTTTCTCAGGAGAAAAAGGAGGAGGAGGAGGAGGAGGTTACGGAGGAGGAGGAGAAGGAGGAGGAGGAAACAGGTTGATATTAAAGTGTAAACTCTGTAAACAGAGATGCCATCAAACAAAGAGCTTTGGACACTCCCCCTCCCGCCAAATCTGGCGCCCCTGCAGTGCGCACGCGCCCTGCCCGCCGCCTCCGCGGCCGCCCTGGCTGCCGCCCGCCGGGCTGCCGGGCCGGCCGGGCCGCCGCTCCCATTCGGCTCTCGCGCCGCCGCGCGGTGCCTGGCGCGCGGCGAGGCTCGGGCGGCGGGCGGGCGGGGAGCCCGGGGCCGGGGAGGGGCGGCCGGGGGCCGCTAAGGCGCCTTTTCCTGCACAAACCCCGCTCCCGGCCGCGGCGGCTCCGGCCCGCGCCAAGTCCAGCTGGTGCTGCCGCGCTACGGTAGCCCCCCTCGGCGTGCTCCGGGGCATCCGAACCGGAGCCGGCCCGGCTGTGACTTACAGTCGCGAGGACGGCGCCGGTCGGGGGGCACTCGCGCTCCTAACATTGGATTTTCAGTAGGATTTAAAACTCAGGTTTTTGGAGATGGGGCATAGGGGTGGAGAAGTAGGGCATGGGAGCGTAGGTTTGCACAGGAAGTGTAGCCAGGTCTTTTTTTGTTTTCTTCAATAAAGAACAGCCCTAATTTAATTTGGTGACAAAGAAAGCTTAAATACGACTGGAGCGGTGGCTCTCATTATTCACAAATGAGGCACCCTGGCGCAGCTTTCACTCCCCTCCAGGATCCGACAGCCGCCGACGATTGTCACATGTCCGTCACTCTCACCCCAGCACACACCCGGCCCCGCCCCGGCGGCGCCCACCGCGCACCTCTGCCCCCGCCCTGCGCCGCACGCGCGCCCTGGATTGCACACCTGCAGAAAAATCCACGGGGTTCCAGATAGAACCCGCCCCGAGCAGAACTCAGGAAACCCCACGTTTGCATGCTTGGTTTTAGAAGTTAAACAGTTTGTGACCATAGAGGTCGGCGTCTGTGCTTAGTGTAATGTCAGGGCTCTAGTGTTTGAGAGAAAAGTCAGTGTAAACTTTGGTGTTCATTTAACTAGGGGTTCCAGAAAAAGTAAAGAGTGAAGAGAAGTGCTGAATTTATAAGGATTGATATCTGGGGGGATTTTAGGGGAGTTTTAGTTTTACTTCCGTTTATAGATTAGTACCATTGGGGATTTTTTTTTTTTCATTCTCTGTACACACTATTATTTTTCCTTTAATCTTTTAGGAGGTTGAGACTTATGCTGACTGGGTTTGTGGGTGTCCCATGTGCCCCAGCAGTTCAAACTTAGCTCAGAAAGAGTATTTCTTACTAAAAAAGCATGTTCTTACTAAAATGAGTCATAATTTTATTAAATGGTGAAGCATGTTAGATTTCAAGACTATCTGGTGTTTGTTTCTTTAAATTGTTACATAGTTTAAATCTTTATCAAAGAAAAGTGAGTTGTTAGTAAGGTTTGAACATTTCTTTATTGCTGAGAAAAAAATAAGACTGAAGCAAAATTATTCTTGATCAACTTTAGTTCACAATTCTGAAAGAGAAGTCACTTGCGAGGTAGTAAGTTTGTAAGGCCAATATTTATTTTTAGATTCCATAATAAAGTTTCATTCTCCACATCAAAAATAAACACAATTTTTAAAAATCTAAAACAAACATCTAGAAACTACCCCTACAGGAATTGCTTTGTGGCTTTGGGATTACTCTATTAACCTAACTGGCATGATTCCCAATTGCTGAGCCTCTTAGACACAGTGTGAATATTTGAACCCTTTGTGAAGTGAATTCATAGCCTCTTTCCCAAGATTCTTAGGAGGTGGAAGTACTGTATGATTCTTAAACTCCTTTTAAGTAGAGGGACACTAAGTTTGATTTTCCTTGATTTCTTTTGTATATTTTCCTATGTATCATTTTGAGAATTTATAATATTTTCATTCCCCAGAATTTTGGGGTATAGTTTTATATTTTCCCCTCATTGTGACAGTAATATGCTTGGCAGTATGCATGGTTCAATAAAGAATATGCATGCAATAATTTTATTGGGCTAATTTGGGATATATTTGGGATACTGCCATCTGACAAGTGTATGGATGGACAAAAACAAATGGAGTTATCAAAATTCTTGCATGGGCTCGACTCCTGTGGCTCAAGTGGCTAAGGTGCCAGCCACATACACCTGAGGTGGCAGGTTCGAATCCAGCCTGGGCCCACTAAACAACAATGATGGCTGCAACCCAAAAATAGCCGGGCATTGTGGTGGGCACCTGTAGTCCCAGCTACTCGGGAGGCAGAGGCCAGAGAATCACTTGAGCTCAGGAGTTGGAGGTTGCTGTGAGCTGTGATGCCACAGCACTCTACCCAGGGTGACAGCTTGAGGCTCTGTCTCAAAAAAAAAAAAGAAAAAATTCTTGCCTGAACAGGCTCAACAGCAATTTGGATGCTACCTAACAAAAGCAGACAATACAACCTAATGGTATGTATCTTATACATACAACATCCTTGCATGGTTGAAACTATAGTTTTAAAGATGTTAGAGAATATTTACTATAATTACATTTATACATTTTCTCACTCTAAAATTTTCATTCCCCAAACAGTTTGGGGTATAGTTTTACATTTCCCTCTCATTTCTGTGACAGTAATATGCTTTTCCTATGCATCATTTTGAGAATTTATAATATTTTCATCCCCCAGACATTTTGGGGTATTACAACTGCATTTTCAGTTGACAACTTCACATATTTTATCACTCTTTTTTTTTTTTTTTAACTATCTGCTGCATCAAGTTATTTTAGCTATGGCAGTACTAGGCTGGGGCTAAAGGAAGATATAGTCATTTATTTGCAATGCACCAGGTAGAGGTCAGAAAACTTTTCTGTAAATCACCAGATAGTAAATGTTTTAGATTTTGTGCACTGTGTTGCATTTTCTTCTATGTTTCTTTCTTTCCCTGTAAAAAATGTAAAAACCATTTTTAGCTCTAAGGCTCTATCCAGCCTACCGGCCATGGTTGGCTAGCACTAGAACAGTGATCCTTGATCTTTAGGGTGTATCAGAATCACTGGGTGTACTGATGAAACACACGGTAGTCCCATGGGACCAGGCTATACCTGCTCCCCCCACCCACCATGACTCAGCAGGTCCAGGAGAGGGTACAAGGTGAGAATCTGCATCTTTAATAATTGTTTTCATGGAAGAGGTCACCAGCCTGCTAGTTGATAATCTCAGTATCATTGGGAAGGCAGGCTGGTTTGAGATACTTTTGCCTTTACCTCCTTCCCTAACTTTATTCTTTTTTACCTCTCCTGGGCTAAGGACTCATAACCCCAAATAATATAACTCCATGGGGAAATTGGCACCAGTAACCAGAGGGCTGTGACAACCTATTCCTTCTTCCTTTACTCCTTGACTGCCGAACTCCAGCCTTAACTTGAAAGAAAAGGAATCACTTGGTCACTCATGATCATCATTATGACTCTCCCCCTACAAAAAGCTAGCACTTGAGACATTTTGTTTTACTCTAATATCAGGGAAGGGCTAAAGGAGAAAAAGGTGTATAAAAGACATGCCTTCAAGCTTTGTTGTTTCTGACTCCTGGGAAACCCTTGGCAGTGGTGGACCTTTAATACCTGCAATAAGTATCCCAAGGATGAATGAAGATTTTCAGTGGTCCTGACAGCTGAGGGTTCAGGGGCTTCATGTGTCTACCACCCACATTCTCCCACCCCTTCACCCCAGGTTGACTCAGGGCACTAAGAGGGAAATAATTACAGCAAATGGTTAAAGTACAGACAATTCTTAATCATTTCAGTTAATGAAGAACAGCTGTAGCATGTATAATTGACATCCATAGGTTTGAGATACACCTCGTGCTGCTCCCAGCAAATCTTTTCATAATAACAATAGGCTAAGTGCTTCCTTAGTGCAGAATGTTTCATAGTGCCTTCATAAGAGATAGTGACCAAATGTTTATCTTTAAATGACTGCTGAATTTGGCACTTCTTGTTTGTTTCCACTCTCCGGATTCTTATCAACTTATATATTCCTATGACAACCGATATATTTTTGTTACTATTTGAACTGAGCCTTAAATTAAAAGGTATGAGTCTTTCAATAAAGAGGGAAAGACATTCCAGAGGAAGGGAAAAGTGTGAGCAAAACCACACCATCAGAATCCATAAGATATATTCCAAGCATAGGGTATAAGGAACTGTCTAGATTGCCTAGAGTGAGGAGAGCTTTGCAGGCTGGATGCGTGTGTGTGTGTGTGGTATTGACTAGAAAAGCTTTATTTTCGGAGCTTTGAATTTGGAATATTAATATAAAAGTATTGGCAGATAAGTTGGAGTGAGAAGAGGCTGAAGGAGAAGAGGCCGGTTAATTGCCTGGACTAGAGGCGTGGAATGAAAGGGAGGTGGCAGGTCGGAAGAACACTGCATAGGCAGAGCCTTCCAGACTCAGCACCTGATTGAGTGGATATTGGAGGCACCATTAATAGAAATAGGGAAGTCAAGAGGGGAAGAGAAGTGTGCACTGGGAGATTCAAAGAGGAAAGTGTGTTTAGATTTGGTATGTTAATTTTGTGGTTTCTTATGGAAGAGATCGCAGCAGGTGGTAGACAGTATGGATCTGGGCCTGCTGGAGAGGCCAAGCTGTGTCAGTGGTGTGCTGGAGCTACATTTGTGAACCAGTTGTTAGACACAGCCATTATCAACATGTACATGATATAGACTTACAATCAAATATATTTTAAAAGATGATAAATATTCAAAACTCATCACTTCCTGTTTTACTACATTTTCCTATTGTCTACGTGCTTGAGGTTACTTATGTCTATTGTATCTGCACAGAGAAAGACTATAAAATGTATGCTGTCAAGCGTGCTTGAGGTTACTTATGTCTATTGTATCTTCACAGAGAAATACTATAGGATGTATGCTGTCAAGCGACTCTTTCCAATTTCATTTAGCTTGCAATTAGCCATGGTTGTAATATTTACACTACAGGAAAGGACAAGTGCTACAAAGAAGGGTTTCCCCTGCCCAAAAACTGATGGCTAAACATTTCCCAGCACCATATCAAAAAACGCTATATTTAGAAATTGATTTGCATGAAGGCAATAACTACGTGATATCACAGATTTGCTAAGATGCATTTACATAGAGAAATACCAAGGTAAAGTCTTTTGATAACATTTAAGAAGTTAAAAAACACAGCAGAGGCTAAATGGGAGTGACCTGTGGTGGAATAAAGTTTTATAGATACGTATGAATAAATGATGTTTTAAATTCTTTTAATATAATTCTGTATTTTGTCAGTTGATTTTGAATCAATTTACTTTGAGGAAAAGTATTTATTGGGCAGTAGCTTTCAAATGTTCTTGTATATTGTGTGTGACTCACATTACTTACCCCTAATTACTAATCATGTCTATTTTGTTCTCCTCTACATACATTCTGATCAAGAGCCCTAAACTGCTTTTGTGCCCTGTTTATAGGTGGTGAACCCTAGTTTGAAAAACACAGCTGCAGAAGATAAAGGATTTTCTATATCTTTTTGCTTTAGAAAATCTGTTTTGTGGAATAGCTAAGTTTCCCCCCCAGTGACAATCCTGTCTTTTTAAAGCTTTGAGGGAAAGTCCTCAAAACCAGTTTACAGAAGTCACTTTTCTCCCATCTCTTCTCATAACTGTTCTTAGTCGATTCCTCCTCCTTCTCCCCCCTTCTCCCACATATGTTATAAAATAGCCGCTCTCAAAGTCAGGCAACAAAATAGAAAGCTTTTATTAATAGAAATTCTAATAGAAACAACAACAAGAAAAGGTTAGTAACATTCAGGGGCTTATTGGAATAAGAAAATGACAAGGTGGCTAAGTCAAGTTTATCAAATGGACTTCTCTGAGTCTCATGTTGCAAATCGTGGAAGTTGCATTGGAAATCTTTAAAGCCTTTTCCAGTCTTTAATATTCTGTTTCTCCCCCCAAATACGTCTTCCATTTTACTTTTGTATCCCTGACAGTGTTTCCATAGTTGCTTATCATTGATAAACACATGTATTTACTCACTCCCTGTCTGGCACAGGGGCCTTCAGAAGGAAAGAACGAGGCCCTTTGCTAGACGAGTCTTACACATTCAAAGCCTCCTTTCTCTTCCTGTTGTCACTACCTTCTAGGTTACTATTACTTCACCCTGAATTATTCTAACAGCCCCCTAATTAGTTTTCCACCCTGCAGTCACTTTCTCCCTGTCCATTCTACATCCCACTGCTCAATTTCATTATCACCACTTTTGGCAGTTTAATCAACTGGCTCCCTAATGTAGACAAGATAAGATCTGAACTCCTTAACTTGGCATTCCCTGCCTTGAGTTTGCTCTGGCCTCTGTGCCTACACAAGCTCCCCCCAGGGGTGTTAGATTTAATAACTGGATTGGCTCCTGCACCCACCAATCAAAATGGGCCTGGCTCTAGGCAACCTACAAGGCTTGACTACAGCACAGGGACCAATGCCATTTTGCCTTGCAATGCAGGCAATCTACCTTCCAACCTTATCTTCTACCAGGCTCTCTTCATTCTGTTTCCTCCCTTCAAAGACCATTGGCAATCTCAGGCCTTTGCTTACACCATGCCTCCTGCCTGTAACGCCTTCCTTCCTTCTCTCTGCTTATGTAAGTGCCACCCATTCTTTAGGCTCTATTGAAGCCTAATTACCCTTCTGAAGAAGTCTTACACTTTTGTTTTTCTCTTCTTTTTCCTTTTCTTTATAGATAGGGTGTTACTCTGTCACTCAGGCTGGCATCATCATAGCTCACTGCAGCCTCCACCCCTTGGGCCGTCCTCCTCCTTTAGTCTCCTGAGTAGCTGGGACTACAGGCACCTGTCAGCATGCCTGGCTAAATTTTTTTCTCATTTATTTAAAGATAGGGTCTTGCTATGTTGTCCAGGTTGGCCTCCAACACCTGGGTTCAAGCAATCTTCCCTCCTCAGCATCTGGAGTTGCTGGGATGACATGGTGAGCCACCGTGCCCAGGTCCTTAGATTTTTCTAATCCACAATCATCTCTCCCACCTGTGACTTGTGTGAAAGCCTACTTTCCTGCCTCTTACTGAATATAAAGCCTGTGCTACCTTTCTTTGCAATATCTCTATCTTTGTATGTATTTATTTTTTAAATGTGCCTTATCTCATCTGGAGTCTTGATTGTAAGCCAGAGAGAAGGGACAATATCTTTTACTTGTCCACATACTCAGTTCCTGGAATGGGCTCTTGCATACTAGTATGCACATAAATCTTTGTTGCACTGTCAACAGTTTATGAGGAACTACTTGGAGCTGCTTTTTTAAGATGCTTAATAATGTCTAACATTTGGGTTAGACAGGCTGGGCATATGTTGCCTCATTTAATCCTCACAGCAATTAGTGTCTTTTTGCCTGTGTCCCCTACTGTATGTATTAGTGCCCCTATTTCCAGGTGGGATAACTGAGGATGAGACAGGCAAAATAATTTGCCCAAGGTCACACAAATAATAAATAGCAGAGGTGGAATAGTGTAAACCTGGAGTTTTCTCTTTTTCTCTCTCTCTCTTTTTCTTAGAGATAGGGTCTTGCTCTGTCGCCAAGGCTAAACCTGGGTTTTTATCCCAAATCCTGAGTTCTTCCTCCATTTTATGGTAGCCTTTGACTTTTCATTCCTATGCCTGTTATTCTGGTAATTCTCCTCTAATTGTGAGTTCCATGGGTTCAATTCTGTCCTCAAGTAAAGGTTGATAACCTTGCAAATTATAGCAATGTCATAATTTAATCCTTTACAGTAGTGCTTTATTTCTAAGATTTGTATAGATGAGACTTTGGAACTATTTTCTTTTAAAGCATGTTGTTTCATGTACTAGTTTTCTGAATCTTATTTCTTCTTCTTCTACTTTGTCATTGTATATTTATCTGTTGGTTTACTTTAATACATTTTCATATAATATTGAATTTACCTGTACTTCAAAGTAAGCTCCTTTACCTTGAGGAGCCACCCATTTTGAAACTAGTCATAAATCAATATATTAATGGGATGCCTAATTCCAGCAACTACGAGATGCATTTTTTATCTTTGGGAAAAGCATTTGGTAAGAACTAGCATCTTTTCTAATCAATAGTTCTAATCACTAATGTCTTTCCTCATTCTTTTTTTTTTCCCCAGTAAATCTGAACTCAGAGTCTTAAGAAAGTGAAGTTCTTAACTTAAGCAGAACAGGAAGAGACTAGTTTAGGGAGTTACTAGTTTTCTTTGGCCCTTAATATCAAGTGGACTACGTCATTTTATTTTATTTTTATTTATTTATTTATTTTTTGAGATGGAGCCTCAAGCTATCCCCCTGGGTAGAGTGCCATGGCATCACAGCTCATAGCAACCGCCAACTCCTGGGCTCAAGCAAGTCTCCTGCCTCTGCCTTCCAAGTAGCTGGGAACACAGGCGCCCGCCACAACGCCCGGCCATTTTTTGGTTACAGCCATCATTGTTGTTTGGCGGGCCCAGACTGGGGATTCGAACCCGCCACCTTAGGTGTATGTGGCTGGCGCCTTAGCTGATTGAGCCACAGGCACCGAGCCGACTACATCATTTTAAATGCTAATCATATTAGGACAAAGTATATCATAACTCTACTCTTTCCATTTAAATCTATTGCTAGAAATATAAAGTTTGTGGTGTGGAAAATCACAAAATTTTGACACCTATAGAAATTATTTATTACGATTTTGTTTTCAGTAAGGTAATGGCTCTAAGAAAAATAAAAATAGTTGATTGGCTTATAAAAAAGATCACTTCCCAGAATTATCTTAATTTGGTTTAAAGATTTATGTTAACCAAACATTTTACCTTTTTGTAATTAAGCAATTTCTAAGGAAAATATATCAAAGTATATATAGTCCTATGTATTAAATTTGACAAAGTACCAAAGTATTAGCTCTGCTGGAACTTGAGGCAGATCTCTGATCCTATTTTAGTTCAGAGCCCTACAGAGAGCACTTTTGTCCTGGAAAGACAATATTTGTTTGAAAAATGTTAGGTACACCAAAAGTCTTGTATAAAAGTTCTTACATATTTGTAATTGACAAATGATAAGCATATATATTTATGGGGCACAATGTGATATTTTGACATATATAAAAGTTCTGGCTCTGCGCTGTACAACTGTGGTTACAGCATAGGCCACATACACTGAGGATGGTGGGTTTGAACCTGGCTTGGTCCCACTAATCAACAATTACAACTGCAACAAAAAATAGCTAGGAAAAAAAGAAAAAAAAGTTCTAATTTATATTTTAATCTAGATTACATATAGTTTCTCTCTCTGAAAACCCTTCCTGGGCAGTGCCTATGGCTCAGTGAGTAGGGTGCCAGCCCCATATACCGAGGGTGGTAGATTCAAACCCAGCCCCGGCCAAACCACAACAAAAAATAGCCAGGTGTTGTGGCCAGTGCCTGGTAGTCCCAGCTACTTGGGAGGCTGAGGCAGGAGAATCACCTAAGCCCAGGAGTTGGAGGTTGCTGTGAGCTGTGACTCCTCAGCACCCTCTACCAAGGGTAATAAAGTGAGACAGAAGAAAACTCTTCCTTTTGTGTGTGTTTCTTTCTTTCTTTCTTTTCTTTTCTTTTTTTTTTGAGACAGAGTCTCACTTTGTCGCCCTCAGTAAGAGTAAAATGGCATCACAGCTCACAGCAACCTCAAACTCTCAGGCTCAAGTGATTCTCTTGTCTCAGCCTCCCAAGTAGCTGGGACTAAGGTGCTGCCACAACACCAGGGCTATTTTTAGAGACAGATTTTTTGCTCTAGTTCAGGCTGGTCTCAAAGTTGTGAGCTCAAGGTAATCCACCCACCATGGCTTCCCAGAGTGCTAGGATAATTGGTATGAGCCACCGCCCCTGGCTGAAAAACCTTTCAATATCTTTTTCTTTCTTTTAAATAACTGGTAATTGAGGATATCCTTAGGGAACATTTAAAGAGCAATACGTATGCAAAGTGTTTTTAGAAAGAAGGTATCCTTTACATTCTAAGTTACATTATTTTCTTAATTAACAATTTGACATACACATGCATATGTGAAGTAGGTGTTTAAACTGAATGTTTTTTTTTTTTTTTAGACGGAGCCTCAAGCTGTCCCCCTGGGTAGAGTGCCCTAGCATCACAGCTCACAGCAATCTCCAACTCCTGGGCTCAAGCAAGTCTCCTGCCTCAGCCTCCCAAGTAGCTGGGACCACAGGCACCCGCCACAGTGCCCGGCCATTTTTTTTTGTTGCAGCTATCATTGTTGTTTGGGGGGCCCAGATGGATTCAAACCCTCTACCCAGGTGTATGTGGCTGGCGCTTTAGCCACTTGAACCACAGGCCCCAAGCCTTTTTTCCTTTTTTTTTTTTTAAATTAAATTGTAGCTGTGTACTTTAATGAAGTCATGGGGTACAATTGGTTTTATATACAATTTGAAATATTTTCATCCAACTGGTTAACATAGCCTTCATGGCATTTTCTTAGTTGTTGTGTTAAGACATTTATAGTCTACATTTAGTAAGTTTCACATGTACCCTTGTAAAAAACCTAATGTTTTAATGTTTAAAACTGAAAAACAAACAAACAAACAAAAACAGGTATAGTGGCTAGTGCCTGTAATCCCAGCTACTTGGGAGCCTGAGGGAGGAGGATCACTTGAGGCCAGAAATTTGAGATCAGCCTGAGAAACACATTGAGACTCCACCTCTAAAAAAATGGAAAAAAATTAAGTGGGCCTGGTAACCTGCACCTGTAGTTCCAGCTGCTTGGGAGGTGGGAAGATGGCTTGACGCCAAGAGTTTGAGACTGCAGTGAGCTATGATCATGCCACTGCAGTCTAGCCTGGGTGACAGAGTGAGACCCTATAATGTCAAGTAGAAGGAAGGGAGGGAGGGACTATTAAAAAAAAAACTCACTCTAATTCACTCAAAGGTACATTTCAGTGTGTGATTACCAGAATTTTCCTGATGATAATGTTGATTAAAATCCCCCAAAGCAGGCTCGACGCCTGTGGCTCAATCGGCTAAGGTGCCAGCCACGTACACCTAAGGTGGCGGGTTTGAATCCCCAGCGCGGGCCCACCAAACAACAATGATGGCTGCAACCAAAAAATGGTCGGGCGTTGTGGCGGGCTCCTGTGGTCCCAGCTACTTGGAAGGCTGAGGCAGGAGACTCGCTTGAGCCCAGGAGTTGGAGGTTGCTGTGAGCTGTGATGCCACAGCACTCTACCCAGGGGGACAGCTTGAGGCTCTGTCTCCAAAAAAAAAAAAATCCCCCAAAGCAATAGTTTTCTTTGAAAATGTAGCATGGTAACAGATGTATTAATGCAAAACCTGATGTGGTTCCTGCATAGTGGTATAGAATCTGTGCCATGTTATGGCTCTATTGGCTCCTTTTGAAGACTGTCAACAAGTTTTGCACAGAATGACTCATTCAAAAGAACATGCCAAGCAAAGTTTTGAAATTAAAACAGACTGAGCTGGTGATGTTCTCTCTCAGTCAATGCCATTACTGCCCTTTCAGCTGCAGTCAAGCCAGGAACTTGGAGTCCCTCTAAGCCCTCCCTGCCCCAACATTGAATAAAACACAAAGTCCTGCTACGTTCACTTGTGTCATATGTAGCCCATTATTTCCCTCCTTTGGATCCTTTCTATCACCTCTTTGATTTAGACACTTAGTCCACTCTCTGATGCTGGTCTAGCTCACTCAAAGCCATTTTCCTCTCAGCTGCCAGACAGAAAAAATTCCTTAACACAGTCCTGGTCATAATACCTATTACTCCTTTGCTTAAAATCAGGGTCATCTGGAAATTCTTCTCAAACTACACATGCCTCCCCTATTGTTTCCACCAATGTTTCTTCCCCCCAAAAAACAAGATGAAAGATTCTTAAGTCCTTAGCATTGCGTCCGGCCTCATATTATGCTTACAACCTAGGAACAGTCCACTGATAATAGGTTGCCCATAGGCACCATAAAGTGTGTGCCAGGCATGTTATCTTCATTCTGATCCTCTGCTTGCTAGTCTCCCCATCCTTCTTTAGTGACTAATTCTAGCCTCAGTTTAGAGACCTATTGCTCAAAACAGTGCTTCATGGAGCACTGTGAAATGCCTCACTGCCTTTAGCAGGACACGTACACAAAGCCCAACGTTCGTTTCTTGTCTCTCTCACCCTTTGGAAGAGTGGGTCTCATATTTTACTGGCAAAGGAATGCCATTTGACACTCAGACTGCTGAGTAACTGTCTCCAGAAGTCTAACTCAATAGGCCTTCCTGAGATCTAGGGATATGCATTTCTACCAGGCAGAATCAGGTAATGCTGATATGACGGTTTAGGGACCGCGTCTTGAGAACTGCTGCATTTGAGTACAAGTGCCTTGGAGGCTGGGATTTGGGGCTCTGTTAACCTTCATGGAATAAGTCATTTGAACTTTGCAGATGTTTTGTAACTGTTTGAGGCACTGAATTAAACTGAATACAGCTTTTAATCCAAGAGTTATATAAGTTTCAGAATTTTTAGGTCTTTCCGTTCCTCCACTTCTACCCCACCCCCAAAACCCCACATTCTTGCCTTTTGTCTGAATATCTTCTCAGATAAAGTAGCACCGTTCAAAAGCCTTACTAATGAAGATCTGAGACTTAGGCCAGTAAAAATGAAAATTTCTCAATAAAATGAAAAGTGATATTATCTATGATTTTCTCTGGTTACACAGATAGTTGGGTTTCCTATGGGACAATATTACCAAATAAAATTTAATTTGAACCACATGTCTATGCAAAATTATTTTTGTGCCACATTAAAAAAAAACCAGACAACTCTAATTATGCTAATATATTTTATTTAAACTAATATATCTTATATGTTACATTTCAATGTGCAATCAGCATTAAAAATTATTATGACAATATTTTGCATTCTTTTGGTCCTAAGTCTTTGCAGACTAAAATGTACAGTTGAAAAAGTAGATTTACGTACCCATGTTGTTTAAAACATACTTAGGTTTTCTTTCATACTTCCGAATTTTCCAGTAACTAAAGCGACTGTCAGGTTTAAAAATTTAGTCATAAATTAATCAATTAATAGTAATGATAAATGAATCAGTCATTAATTATCAACAAATCAATAACTGATGTCTATTAAACTAATATTTAATTAATTAAAAATAAATACATTTTAAAATTCAGTTTCTTGGGCACACAAGCCACAGTTCAATCGCTCAATGGTTATTTGTAGTTTTACCTGTATATCATGAAATTGTTCAAGGTCAAATATCTTGACCTTATCAGGTATTAAGCTGTCTTTAAGCTATTCATACCCACCCTCATCATTTTCTTAAGGTCTTAAAATTACTGAATGCTGAAAATAGGGAAATTTCTCCAAGTTCCAGTTAGATTATTCAATATTAGAATTTTACTCAAATAGTTAATATTTTGCCCTTAAATGAATGAGCAAGTTGACTGGGTAACATGAGGGCAGGATGTATCTAATTTGGAGGCAGAAACCCTGAATTTGCATCCTAGCACTCCCCAACAAATGGAAACTTGTAGCAAATGCATAAGACATTCATCTATATGGTAGTGATGGTACCTACCCTATTCAGGAGCCTATAGGATCAAAGTGATGGTCCAGTGGGTAATGTATGCCCAACTGGTCCTGAAACTGTAGATAAGCACACAAATATGGTTTACAGTTAATAGACTGAAACACCAGATTAATAGCTAGTATTTATTAACCATTTGCTATGTGCCAGCCACTTTTTGGATTAATGCTAACCCTCAGCGTGTCCTTGCCAGGTATGTAATATGATCTCTATTTGACTGACTAGGAAATAGAGCAGTTGAGAGTTTAAGTACTTGTGAAAATAATTTACACAACCTTTAAATTTCAGTGCCAGGATTTGAACATAAGCCTCTTTGATCCCAAAGCCTTTGGGCTTTGCTAGGAGCTTTCTAAAAAAAAAAGAGAGAGAGAGAGAATAAGATAATCTGTTTATGAGTATTGCAAGTAGTGAGTGAACTGAGAATACATGTATAACTCATTTGGAAAGAAGAATTCCAGGCCTATAAAAGGGTTAGTTTATTGAGTAACTCTGTAGAGACTTTTGCTGTTGTTGTTTTGTTTGGGGTTTTCTTTGTTTTGTTTTGTTTTTTTCTTTTTCTATTTTTTTTTTTTTTTTTTGAGACAGGAGCCTCAAACTGTCCCCCTGGGTAGAGTGCAGTGGCATCTCAGCTCACAGCAACCTCAAACTCCTGGGCTCAAGCGAGTCTCCTACCTCAGCCTCCCAGGTAGCTGGGACCACAGGCGCTCGCCACAACACCCGGCTATTTTTTGGTTGCAGCTATCATTGTTGTTTGGCAGGCCCAGGCTGGATTAGAACCCGCCACCTTGGGTGTACGTGGCTGGCGCCTTAGCCACTTGAGCCATAGGCGCTGAGCCTCTTTGTTTTGTTTTGTTGTATTGTGTTTTACTGAGACAGGGTGACAGTCTGTCACTGGGACTAGAGTGAAGTGACTTCATCATAGCTCACAGCAACCTCAAAGTTCTGGTTCCAGGGATCCTCCTGCCTCAGCCTCCTGAGTACCTAGGACTACAGGCACATCTCACCATGCCCAGCCAATTTTTCTACTTTTTGTAGAGATGGGGTCTTGCTCGTTGGTCTCCCACTCCTGGCCTCCAGTGACCCTCCTGCCTCAGCCTCCTGAAGTGCTAAGTTTACACATGTGAGCCATCATCCCTTGCTTGAGGTTTTTGCATAACAATTTACTCCTTTCCAAAGGAATACATAACCCTCTGAAATCGGTAATTATTGAAATTTCTGATTTCGAGTCATGCTTCAACCCATAGGAATTAGTTGACAATGATTGGGCATTAAAAAGAAAAAAAACCTTGCTTTAGTAGTACTGTGGTCATATTTCATATAAAATCTAAACACTTTTCTTTTATGAAATACATGACTTGATGTTTAGAAAATATAAAGGGAGTCAAGAACAAATATTCAAACTATCAGAGGGGACCAATCCTGACTTCAGCTTCCAAAAAAATCTAATTATATTCACATGTATAGATATCCTCTTGCTCCCCCATTTGTGCTAAAAAGGACACAAGGCAGCTGGAAATGCGACCTGGAAAATGTGTGTTGTCTTTGTGTAGTAGGAAAGAAATGTATTTGTCTTTTATATTTTTCTTTTGGGATTTAGAAAATAATTTCCAAGTTTCCAGGTTGGCACAGCTCTGCGTTGGGTATAGATCGTTTTATCACTTCCAGGGAGGTTGGAAAAACCTCAGTCAAGGTTTACTAAGCGATGGGCACCTGTTAGGAGTTGGCAAAGATGAGTGAAGTCTCTTCATCATATGTGTGATGATTCCCACACTAGGTGCATAAAGTTCTGTGGGAGAGAGCTTAGGGTATCCCTAATTCTTTTTTTTCTTTTCTTCTCTTTTTTTTTTTTTTGAGACGGAGCCTCAAGCTGTCCCCCTGGGTAGAGTGCCATGGCATTACAGCTCACAGCAACCTCTAACTCCTGGGCTCAAGCGAGTCTCCTGCCTCAGCCTCCCAAGTAGCTGGGACCACAGGTGCCTGCTACAATGCCTGGCTATTTTTTGGTTGCAGCCGTCATTGTTGTTTGGTGGGCCTGGGCTGGATTCAAACCTGCCACCTTAGGTGTATATGTCTGGTGCCTTAGCCACTTGAGCCACAGGCACTGAGCCAAATTATCAGATTCT
>CAUYQV010127779.1:0-11475 GCA_963574575.1 Galagoides demidoff
TTGTGGTGGGTGCCTGTAGTCCCAGCTACTCAGGAGGCTGACTCAAGAGAATTGCCTAAGCCCAAGAATTGGAAGTTGCAGTGAGCTGTGACAGCACAGCACTCTACCCAGGGTGACATAGTGAGACTCTGTCTCAAAAAAAAAAAAAAAAAAAGAGTTCTAAAACACAAGCTCATAAAGCTAAAAGTAAAATGAGAAAATGTTACAGCCCATTTTATAGATGAAGACCATGAGGTGCTGAGATGTAAAGCAATTTTCCAAAAGATGGAATTAATATTCGGAAGTTGCATGATTTTTCATGTTTGATTCAGTTTTCCTTTTTTCACACAAATACACATGTGAAGTGGAACTCAGCTTGGCACCACCTGCTATCCTGTCCCTTCATGCAGCCCCCTTCCCTTCCTGTAAGGCAGGGTTGGGCTGTTTTGATGTTCTCCATTCACTGGAATATTTAGAAGAGCAGGACTCATGGGATCAGACCCAAGACCTGACCTGGTATCTCATTAGCAGAAGCCTCCAGGATAAGAGGAGACTGTGGGTCTGGCTTAGACTTTATTTCCAAACAGACAGGATTTTCCGAGGTAGAAGACATATTGAATTAGTTTGTGCTTGGCTTTTCATTTTTGGAATTATCAGCTGGGACTCTTAAAACAGGCCAAATACATATATAATCTTTCATTGAGGGTCTTTTCTTGAGTGGTATTGATAAGAATGTTTGGGACTGTGTTTACTTAATGGAGATATTGTACTATGATACCATAATCATGCCTAGGTTGTCAAAATTGCCTAGGTCAACCAATGTCGGAAAAAACAAAAAATGGCACCTGAGTCAGGGCAGTGTCAGAAACTGTGCCATTAAAGGTCTGACGTTAATAAGACACAACCAGGTGCCCCAAGGCTAATTAGTGTGATGAGTCTTCCTGTAGAAGGAAATTCGTTAGCTTCACTCCTGGGTCTTAATTTGAGAATGACCTCCAGTCACCCTTCCCAAGGTGGTATTAAGGAGATACCAAGTTAAGGACTCTTGACAGATGTGGAAAGGAAAATATATTGTCTCTGTATATATGAATAAATATTCTTTAACTATTAAAGCTGCATAGTTTATTACTATTGCAGCCTTTCAGGTCTTGAATATGCTAATAAACTATCAGTCTCAAAGGAAAAGATCTGATGGTCTGTCTTCTTTCAGCAACTATGTCCAAAGGTGGTTTCCTGAGAGTGCTCCATAGATTCTGATGTGTGAAATATTAAGACAGAAAAGTAAATATAACATTTCACTCATTCATATTTTAAAGGAAAAATATACAAGCATGCAAGTAGTCGTAAATGCATAATTTTGTGCTTACGGGTATGGAGTCACATAGCTGGTGTCTGTAACTGGCTCCACCACTTACTAGCTGTGTGAACTGGGACTAATAGTTTAACCTTTCTCTGCCTCAGTGTTTTTATCTGTCAAAAGAGGATAAGGATAGAAGCCATCCCATAGTTACAAGGACAGCTTGCAATATAAATGAATTTGGAAGGCCTTATTTAATATATTTTCACATTCACATCCAGTTTTCCTCTTACGGAAACATGCATCTGATGTGTGCATTAATTTGGCACCACCTGCTTTCCTTCTTCACTGCTTCCAATCATGTCTTCAGGTGGGCCCTCCTCTCCTTCCAGCAGATAGAACTGGGCTTTTTTTTTTTTTTTTTTTTGAGACACAGTCTCACTGTGTCATCCTTGGGAAATTGCTGTGGCATCACAGCTCACAGCAACCTCAAACTCTAGGGCTTAAGGGATTCTCTTGCCTCAGCCTCCCAAGTAGCGCCTGCCACAATGCCTGGCGTTTTTTTTTTTTGGTTGTAGTTGTCATTGTCTGGCAGACCCAGGCTGGGTTTGAACCCGCCAGCTCTGATGTATGTGGCTGGCTCTCTAGCCACTGAGCTACAGGCACCAAACCAGAATTGGAATATTTTGATGTTTCTTATTCATTTGAACACATGTGTTCAGAAGAACACATTTGGCAAAATTCACCTAGTGTTAACTAATATGTAAGTAATTTCTTCTTGAAAATAATACAAAATGTACACTGCATTAATTTAGACTAAGATTGTTTTATGACTTAGTGTATGTGTTATACACATTTATCATTTCTACAAATCAATACATAAAGTAGAGATTTTTATGTTTAAAATAAGCACAACATGTTAGTTCATACTTTCATTGTTAAACTCATCAAATATATCTTCAATTTTCAGTCCTATAAAATCTCTCCAGCATGTCACCAAGGCTTAGAGTTCCCCCAAAAGTTGGAGAAGTCAAGTGACAGAATCTTTGTATATTTGGTCTTCACGGACTCTTCTAAGACTAATTTCAAACACAAGTCCCTTTAGACAACTTCATCACAGCACATAGCAACAGCCAAGCCCCCATATTGTATACAGTTCCTTACAGTTGCTCCTTCTGACCCTCAGAGAAGCCACAGGGAGTCAATGACTTCACTCGTCAGATAAGGAAACTGAGGTCTGAGAAAGTTCTATAGCTACCACCTCTTGGAACTTGGATAATTAGCCAGGACTGACACATAGCAAAACCTTGTGTCACCTTGCTCACCTTTCCACCAGGTAAGCCCCCAGATCAGACCCCTCCAGTACTTCTCACATGGAGAGATTGGGTGGCTTTGCAACCCAGGCAGAGACAAGCAAATTAAAGGCAGCAAACACAAAGAGACGGAGTTATCCTGAAGAGTTCAAATAGTAGTTCATGTTGTCCTCTAGATTTATCTGAAGTTTGAGAAAAATTACTAAGATTATTTTCCTTATCATCTATTTTTCTAGTGATTAGATTTATGAAAAAGTCTGTTTAACTTTCCATGCAAATCAATTTTCTATCTTGGTTTGAACTCACCTGGATTGCCCACCTGGTTGCTTTGTTTCTGAGAATTGTGCAGACACGCACAGCAGCACATTCTCAGTTGCAATCAATACTTCACTCCATACCTTGTTAATCTCCTCAGTATTCCTAGAATTTTGAAGAAAGCATCTAGCTACACACACACACCCCATATACACCACACATACACAAAGACACACATACACAAACCCCATCCACACCACACACACACACACCCTATAGACACCACACACATATGCACACAGCCCATATACATTACACACACGCACACACATACACACACATCCCATATACATCATACACACATATACACCACACACACACACACACAGAAACACATACACACGTCCCAGGTGGATAGGAGTCAATAAAGCAATATTAGCAAAAGGGTTAATCTGTCAAGTTAGCCAGCGTTTCTCTCTTCATGATTCCTTATTTAAAACTCAGGCAAGTCACTACGTATGTGACAATGAATGAGTTCTGGACATGGAAAAGCCATCATATTTTCAATTGTTATGTTACTTTCTTGTGTTCATGTTATAATATTAATATGTGCTGCTTTGTTTTAGTTGTTGGACATGCGTGAATGAACAAAACAGGTAAAAAAGGAAAAGCCCTGCCCATTAGCTAGCTTACCTCTCAGTGGACAGGAGATAGTAAATTAGCAAATTAGTAAAGCACATACCCGCTCCCCGCTGCCACACACATATGGCAAGAGAATCTCCACCATACTTAAGGGGGCAATAAATTCCATGGAGAAAAAGAAAGCAAGGAGAAGTTCAGCAATTATGCCTTGGAACAGGGGGAAGTGAAATTTTCAATGATGTGACCAGAAAAAGTCACTGCGATAAGGTATGTTCTTTCCTTGTCTCTTTCTCTCTCTCTTCTTCTGTGACAATCTCTGATTGTTGGTCCCTGGTAGGATTCGGATACAGATGCCCATTGTGGTAATCAGCTGGATAACATAATCTTGAACTTCCTGCACGCACCTAAGCCTTTTTCTCAGTTCTCTCCTGTTCAGGAAACTTAGCAAAGACATCTGCCTTCATTACAAAACGACATGCATTAACCTTACATCTTCAGAGTTGTTTAATCAGCTATAAAAACTATCTATACACCCTCATACAACGTGAATTATTTATTGAACACCTATAAAACATCCAGAATTATGCTAGACATGGATCCAGCAGAGAACAAAACTAAAACAACCGCCACAACAGAAAGCTTGGCTCTCAAGGAACTCACAGGCTAGTGGAGAATGCATGTATTTAACAGCGAATCACACAAAACAAGTAAGAGCAAATGAATTAATGTTCAAAACAATGTAACATACTATCTACTGATGAAATAGGGATGGTGAGTTGATTCTCTGCATGAGTGGTGATTGGACCAAAAGCTGAGGCAGAGCAGAGGTTATATGGCCAGTGGTTATAGGGATGGGAAAGGAAAAGATATATATATATATATATATATATATCTTTTATATATATATATTTTTTTTTTTTTTATTTTTTTCAGTTTTTGCCCGGGCTGGATTTGAACCCGCCACCTCTGGCATACGGGGCTGGTGCCCTACTCTTTTGAGCCACAGGCACCACCCTAGGAAAAGATTTTTTTTTTTTTCAGAGTCTCATTATGTCGCCCTCAGTAGAGTATTGTGGCATCACAGCTCACAGCAACCTCCAATGCTTGGGCTTAAGTGATTCTCTTTCCTCAGCCTCCCGAGTAGCTGAGACTACAGGTGCCAGCCACAATAACCAGCTTTTTTTTTAATTGTAGTTGTCATTGTTGTTTAGTAGGCCTGGGCCAGGTTAGAACCTGCCAGCCCTGGTGTATGTGGCTGGCACTCTAACCACTGAGCACAGGCACTGAAGCAGGAAAAGATACATCGAAGAGAGCAACAGGCAGAAGACTGGGAGCCTGGAGGGTTCATTATGCGCATATCTTGGATAAATAGGGCACAACACAAACTAAAGCCAAGTATCTGGAGAACAGGTGTCAGGAGGGAGTTTTATGCCACATAAGACTAAGGGACAGTGCCAGGCAGGCCTGTGGTCCATCGTGCCACGCACATGCACACATACACACACATACATACCCATGCATTCACACACCGAGTTGGTATCAATTTCATTGGATTTCTGTTTTCAGAAGACCACTGTGGATACCGTAACTAATATTCATGGATAGTTTATAGCCTGTGCCAGACACGGTTCTGAGCACTGCACACCACATACATATTATTCATTTGATATTCACAATAGCCTCATGAGCTTTGTATCACCATTCTCATTGTAAGGGAGAAGAGCTGAGGAGAAACCCCATTAGTTATCTTCCCAAAATCACTGCGTGTGGATGTGACGCAGCTGACCCCAGCTGACTTCTGCACTCACTCCTCAATGTAGGAAAGGCAGAAAGACCAGCGTGCAGAGGCAGGTGCCCAGTTAGAAACTTATTTTGTCCATCCAGGGCAGAAGCTATGAAAGCTTTGTCCCTATCATCAAGATAAAATGAACATAAATGGATCAAGTGTGTTTCACACTTGGGAGTAATTTTGCTTTCTACACCTACCCCAGGATATTTAGCAGTGTCTGGAGTAATTTTTGGTTGTTAGAACTTGCTGCTGGTGTGGGTATGAGCCCAAAAGGGATGTAAAGCAGTTGATCACAACAAATTATTATTCAGCCCAAAGAGTCAATGGTATCAACGAACTTATCAAAGTCTAAACAACTAAGCTGACCATCATGACTATCTAGGAATTATCTTGAGAAATCTGATGGCAAGTTCTAAGCTAGCTGCCACACTTCACACCAGCGTCTACAGAATGAACGTCCACATGCTCCGTGTCACTAACACACACAGCATCCAGGGTGAGAGGTGATACGATAATTACCCTGCCTTGGTTGTTACACACTGAATACATGTTTGGAAATGTCACTCCTCTCCCTATAAATATGTGCAATTATTATATGTCAATTAAAAATAACTTTAAAAAGATAAAAAACATCTTAAGAGAAAAATAGAGAAAAGCTTGCTTGGAATATATGGGATGAAAGAGCAGGAGGTGTCAAGGAGAGCGTATAACAGGAAAGACGGCGACAAGACGAGAGGGAGCCCAGGAAGAGCACCAAGTTTGGGAATACACTGTCAGGTTAGTCATTCAAAGGGGTGTCATGTGGTCACTTGGTTTCAGTCAGTTTCAGAGAACAAAGGAAACCCGCGTTAGAAACATATATTGTGAATCCTTTGCATGGAGGATATTGGAAGCCATGGGCATAAATGCATCTTCTAGAGATTGTGCATAAAGTGGAAAAAAATAGTGGCTGAGGACTGAGCCTCGAAACATCCAGTATTAATTGCCTTTTACAGACAAAAAGAGAAGAGGAAGAGGAGGAGGAAGAAGAGAGAAAGCAAGAAGATGAGGTCACTGAGGTGGGAATAAAGACAAAATGTGGCATTAAGGAAGCCATGGTGGAAATATTAGAAGTGACAGGGTAGTGCTGAGAAGTCAAATAAAGCACAAAATTGTCGGGGCTGCGGTGGGGCAGTTACAAGAACATGGACATCATTCAGCCCAAATCTAGAGCTAATTTGGAGTGAGGAGAACTCTATGGGCTGGAGAGGGATCAGGTGCACACATACTCACTCTATTTTGAAAATAATTCTACTCAATATATGCATATTATGGAGCACTACATAATCTACTATATTCTAGGCTCTCAACAGACTAAATGGCCAATATTTACCCCAATACTATACAGCATTTGTCATTGTCTTTATTTCACAGACATGGAGTGAAGGCCTCGTGGTCTCAAGTGGTTTGACTGGGGCCATAGACACCTGGCTTCCAATGCATGTCACATAGGCACCACTGTTCACATCCTTTCCCATACACAAGTAAAATTCTAAACTCCATGCTGTATGCTATGTTGAATTTAATCTTACTTATAAAATATGGATTCATCTCACTCTGATTCAAAATTATTTTCACACACTTTCTCTCAGGGCGAGGTTGGCCATGGGGTTATTAATCATTACTGCAAGAGATAAAGCTAGCTTGTAAAAACCAATCTCCATTACTCATTTGGAACCACATTGTGGACCGAGATACTGTAGGAAGGAAACAGATGGTCTGTGTTCCTGGTAAAAACACTTTGCAAAAGGTATTCCTATCTGAAGCTCACAGGTTCTGAATCCATTCCTATCCAATCTGATACTCCCAAGGTCATTGCATCCAGTTGACCTTTAATTACTTTGCAAAGGGAAATGCAGTGCATTTATAAATGACATTAGAAGAAACACAATTAAATATAATTTTAAATGTTGTATTTATATTTCAGGTCTACCCATTAGTTAAAGCTAGTTAGATGAATGAAATTTGTTCTATAACTCTCCTTTTTCCTATCTCTTCATCCAACTAACCTGCTCTGGTCTAAGAAAGATATACTTTAATTAGTATCTCTAAGCCTCAGTTAGAAAGGCTTTTTGGAAAGGCAGATCAGAATATTCTTCTGTCCTATTTAAAATCTTTAAATGGTACCGCATCACCTTCAGGGGAGTGACCTTGAGGAATACGCCTAAAATCTAACTAGTTGAAAATCACACATCTAATATAGCAGCTAAATTGGGAATTAACCCCAGGCAGTCAAACTCCTGCTCTAGCCCTTAACTACTAAATTATAATTATTTTCTGAAATAGGGCTAGAAAAAATTATGTTCTGGATGCCAAATCACCTTGCTACCTGTGTATGTGAGGCCTGCAAGCATAGGGAAGATTGCATAACAAAAATTTTTACATTTTCAAATAATTGAAAAGATAAACTAACGAGGAATTTATATTTCATCAAGACATGGGAATCACATGAAATTCAAATATCTATGTCCGTGAATAAAGTTTTGTTGGAACCCAGCCACGCCTGTTGTCTGTGGCTGGTCCCATGGGACGACAGAGTTGAGTGGTTATGAGAGAGACTCCTCTGGCCACCAGACCTAAAACGTTTGCTATCTGGTTCTTTGTGGAGAAAATGTTCCAACACCTAACTGAAGGCTGAAGTTAGGTTAGGAACAAGTGAGTCTGAAGGTCGGGAGGTGATAGCAGTCAACGAAAAATACGGCCAAATTGCTTCATCAAAGAATTTGGACTTATGATAATAAATTTGGACTTTGTACATAAGCATTTCTTTGGAGTTCTAACTCTGGTAAATGATTTGCATAAAATGTAAGGATAGTTATTAATGACATTTTAACATGTCTGAAATATGTATGTAAAAAACCAGGGTGCATTTTGGTGTTTTATGTATTTCCTTCAAAAACATTATTCCTTCTGCCTGAAAACCTCTTCTTTTCCATTAGTGTCTCATTAATAGTCTCTTTCTACAAAATTCACTTACGTCACTGCAGTGCAAGACGCCTCTGACGTCCCCCGTCCTTGGTGTGAGGTGTCCCTTTCCTAGGCTCTCTGAGCTCGTGCTCCCCTATATAATGGTGCTTTCTGATTGTTTCATTGTGGTTGACTTTCATAAACGAGCTGCTAAACCTTGGATTCATTTTTATTTATTATCTCCTGTGACTAAGAAATTGGTTAACATGTCATAGAATCTTAATAACACAGACTTGTGAATTAATATTCAAGAAATGCCACAGTTGTCTTCAACCTAGTTGGCTCCTTGTTGCACTCAGAGGCAAGCACTTGGATCCTTCTTTGATAAGACAGCTGGAGGTGTCAGAAAGTCCTAGAGACCTGCTAGCACTTTGGGTTAACTGGAAGCTTGCCGGGAAACTTACACACAGACTTACAAGGAATCTGAGCCTTGCTTACCTATAGATAAAATAGGAAAACACAAGTTGTTAATCATAGTGAATTTTCTCTACTCATTCACTCTCCTATTATAAACTAGAGAGATAAAGAAATAATGTAGTCACTGAGAGCTTACTCCATAGGGAGTGAAGCAAAGGCTAGGAAGAGAACTCAGAACACCATGGGCACCCAGTATGCCTGTGATAAGTGAATTTTGTGAATGAATAGACCAGTATGTCGATAAGGGCTACTGAAGAGGTGTCACGCAGTGCAAAGGGAAATTCAGGCAAAGAGCCAGAACTCTGCGAAGTTGTGTTACTCTAAGTAAAATGCGTTAAGATAAGGACTAGAAGCAAAAGCCTTGTAAAGAACAAATGAAGATAAAACAAATACATTCAGAAAAGAAAACAGACGATTGCTGCAACAAAGTATTAAGCAATAATAATAATAATAATGCAAAGAAAGTAACATTCGCATTGTCAAATAAGAGTATGATTATTATAGAATGCTTTGACTCTGAGGTTCAGTATGGAGTCATCAATTAACTTCTTCTTCTTATTTCTTTCCCAAAGTCTCAAAAAATAGACAACTAATATTTATAAATAAAAATAAAAGATAATTTCAAAAAAATGTATAATGATGATTATTTTTATTCTCTACAGACTGCTTCCTAGAAACCAAGCACCATTCTAAGTGTTTCATGTGCACCGATTTCTTAAATTTTGCTACCATCTAGTAGGCAAGTGCCTCCATCATAGCCACACCACAGGCAATTTCTCATAATTCATAGCCCACGTATTTGCTATTTTCCTTATCTTTTTGGTTTCTGAGTCCAATATCAAGAGCTTTTCTCTATTGTCTTCTAGCCTGACCCCTGAGAGATATCTTTCTGCTTCATCTGAACTTGATGCTCTTGCCAGCATATCTAATCTGTAGTCCAAAGGCTACACATGGACTGTGTGAGGACTGTTTTGGTTATCTGTCTTGTCAGAAATTATGTATGGATCTTTTGTTGTTGTGGCTGTTCATCAGCTTGTTTAGTGTTCGTGTATTTACTTTGTGGCCCAAGACAACTCTTCTTCTTCCAATGTCAGCAGAGAAAGAAAAGGTTTGGACACCCCTGCTGGGGGTCTGCCTTCATCAGTGTAGCGCCTTCATATAGGGTTTCTCTGTGAGTACCTGATTATTCTAAAGACTGGCTGGAGTGGCTCCCATGGAGATTTCGATGGACATGTCCTTTCATTTACCTACTGCTTATCCATCTGTTTGTCCCCTCAGCCTATGCTTAGCTTCCCCACGCTGGGCGCTGAGAATTCATACACTAAAAATCTGGTCCTGGACAACCATGTCGTTCCCAAGTCCATGGTTATTCAGTGTGATAGGAGCTCTGACTGAGGTGTCACAGGTCACAGGAGAGACTGTGCTAGGCCAGCCTGGAGGAGCTGGGTGAGGCTGTCAGGTCAGAATGTGTGGAGATGCCTCAGAAAAAATGAAGAGTTCCAGGAATCAGGGACAGCACCAGCAGAGGCCCAGAGTCCTGGTAGATTACTGGCCGTGGATAGGAAAAGAGAGTAGCCTTACTACCACTGTTTTAAATATAAAATGCCTGAGATGCATGAAAGTTAATGGTTCTACACAAGGTCAAATGAATGTCTAATCCCAAAGTCTAGGCGAGTTCCTCAGTCACCCGACATGAAACACCATCTATGTCAGGCAGAGGCACCCTACTTTTCAAAGCCATAGCATGAATGCCACTGTCATGCCTTCAGGGCTTTTTGAGAGAAAAAGTACCTCTTTAACTTTATAAATAAATCTTAAGCTACCAGAAATGTGTGTTTCAAAGTGTGTCACTGCTCCCTGCGCACAGATGGGAAGTAGCAGCAATATTGTGTATGAAGCATGGGCCCACGTCATTGGGGCTTGTGGGACAGCCTATAAAGCAAGGCGACATTTTAAGGGGGCCCTCAATGATTATTTTCAAAGCTTCCATTTTATCAAATTATGGCATCTAAAAGCCAAAGAGGACCTCTGAGATCACCTATTCCTAGTCCCATCATTTTCTTCTGCTGATGGGACTAAAAATCAAAGACTAGAATAAATTATAGAAAATATTAGACACTAGTCTTTTTTCTCAAAATATATACCAATGATTTGCTAAGAGATTTATAAAAAGCATTTTTATCCAAATAAATGTTTACATTTTTATAATTGAGATAAGGCCCCTGAAGCTGGTGGCCTTTGATGGCTTTCTCAGGGTTAGACATTGAGTGACATGGGGACTGAAATTACCTTTAAGCCAGTGTCCTCTGCTTGTCTGGAAGTCGCTCAGCTCATCAGAGGAAAATCAGGACTAGATCCTGAAGCTCCTCATGCCTGGCGCTTCATCTCTGCTTCCATCCTGCTCACCTGCCCCTGGCCAAGTTGTGTGGTGTGGGGGGAGGGGCAGGAGAGATGAACAAGTGGTGCAAAAAGAAAGATATAAAAAGTAATTACCATTTACTGTGATTATGGTTGCCTTCTTCTTAAAAGTCAAACAATCAGGGGTCATTTTTTCTCTATATCCTCCATTTCTTTTTTGTTTTATATACTTTCAAAGTTGCACGTACCTTGAGATAGCAAGGTGCAAATATTTTTTTTTTTTTGAGACAGAGCCTCAAGCTATCCCCCTGGGTAGAGTGCTATGGCATCACAGCTCATAGCAACCTCCAACTCCTGGGCTCAAACGAGTCTCCTGCCTCCGCCTCCCAAGTAGCTGGGACCACAGGCGCCCGCCACAA
>CAUYQV010127780.1:0-48591 GCA_963574575.1 Galagoides demidoff
GCTAAAAAATAAAGAGTTAACTTATCCATAAACAAACAAAAAAACCCTTATAGTGATTCTGCTGGGGCAGGGAGCAGATAATGTCTGACCATAACTGTTTTTCTTCTTCCTACGTTTCCAAATTTTCTATATTTCCTGTAATGCACATATGAATATGTCTTATGTAAACATGTCTTTGCATCTCCTAAAAGAACCCTTGTAACCACCATCTTCTCTCTGACCTGCATGTTTTGGGGGAATACTGAGGTCTAGTAATATGAGAAGAGAGATAAGAAGGATGCTGCACCCCAGATCCACCAGTCACCTTCACGTAAGCCTCAGACTTGACCTTGTTTGTCTTCACCCTTTTTCTCCTCCTCCCCTTCCTCCTCTGTATCTTCACTGTCTTCTCCTCCCTTTATTTCCATTTCACCAAAATGACCCATTTAACCCTATGTCCTGGGTAGTTTCAAAAGTTTCTGATTTTAGGCACTCAGTAAATCTTCAATATAAAAGATATCTGGAAAAAAATGTTTTTAAGTTTTCATAATAATTAAATGAAGCTATTAAAGAAAAGATGCTCCAGGTTCATCATGATAATGAATTGAGATCACGTGACCAGGGAGAAGTCCCAAAACATTTTTCATTTTGATTCAACCTTAATATTTTGCTTTTATCAGATATCAACTTGGAGATAAACCTTTTAGAAGTTGGTCCATTGCTTATAAGAAACCCAGAACAGTTTTAAACAATTCCCCCTTTATCTGATGGAGCGAAGATTGTCAGAGATGGACCCCAGCCGGGGCCCAAATTACAGTAATTAAGAAGCAAAAAGCCAGAGTACTTTCCTATAACTTGTTTATTTTATCAGATGATGAAACGGTATTACTGGTGCAGAATTTGTCATACTTCTAGAAACAGAAAGAGAGGGGAATCGTTAAAGTGCTTTATGTAACAGATATGAATGGTCAAAGCCCCACGAAACAAGATGGGGTCATCAAACAGTAAGAGACCAGCTAAAAAAGACATGTAATTTTACTTTTGTGATGAGAGTAAAACCATTACCAAATAAGGAAATGGTTCATTAAAACTAGTACAAAATGTCTTTCCGTGGTTGAGAGAAACAGGGGGAGAAAAATTTGGAATCAACACCAACTTACCTGAAGTTTTTTGAGAAACACTTGTAAACTCAGACTATTCTTAGAAAAAAGAGAAACTTTATGCAATAACAAGCTAAATGTTTCAGAGACTTAATAGACGGTCTTTCTCTTTTTTAGAGACAAGTCATGCTTGTTTAAATCAATTAAAATTAAAGACAAAGCCCAAAACACTCAATACTGTTTGCATCAGTAATCCAGACTAAATATGAGGCAATATTCCTTAAAGAAACATTTAGGCACTAAAATGTGGCAATATCACATCTCTGGGTTCATTTCAAATACTTTTCATAAATAAAGTCAATTGTCACTATTTTGTGAGCTTACGGTAAAGGCTTTTTCTGTCCTTGCAGCATTTCTCAGATCTCCACAATCCCTTATAAAAAGGAGAAACCTTGTAAAAAGTCTGCCAAATAACCTTTAAAGAAACTCTTTTCTGCACCAATGATAAGTGTAATTGATGACATTACTTTTAGTAGATTGTACTTTGTTAATGCTATGTTTATGGATTAAGCAAAGCCAATTTGTTTTGGCAATGCGTATATTGACAAACATTAGAAAGAGAAGTTGTTTTGAAAATAGATAGTGGCTGAGAAAACAATTCACATTATTAATTTGCATGGGAGTGATCCAAAATCTTTCTTAATAAAATAGTTGAACCATCCTCTAAAAATTATGAAGCACCTTGGTATTTATTAACTCATAATATGTATGCTGAAGTATAACATTCCTGAGAGATCAATAATATTACTCTTTTTATAAAGTTGCCTATCTCAGATTACATAGCCTTGGCAGCAAAGTAATGAAAATAAACATAACATTAGAGAAATGTACGAATCCCTTTTCTCATCCTATGTACCCCTCCCTAAAGACAATCATCAGTTCTGATTCTGCTAAAGATTCTTCACATAATTGTCCAAAAACAAGCTTATGGTACTATTTCTTTTTGCTATCAATTGTCTCTCTGATATAAATAATGGGAATTTAGGTCATTTAGAATGCATCCTATCTCTTCCTCTCTTTATAGTGTTTTATGTGGTCATTACTGCAACTGATACCATTGCTGTTGATCTTTTTAAATTTCTCTTTAAGGAGATTCTAGATTCTAGGATCTAGAATAACAGAAGGGAAAAAGGATATGGTACAGGTAGATAAAGGAAGAATTGCCTAATGTCAGGAAGATGAAGACATTTTTAAAGTATTTGTATTTCCCTTAGGGGGTAGAATTAGGAAGAGGTGTGGGTATGGTCAGAAGCTTGAGATGAGCTCAACAAACATGTACTGACCTGCTCCTTAGGGCTGGGGGCGTGATAGGTGCTCTTAATCTTGACTGGGGATTTGGGAAATGCCCATATGCCAGAAAGACCAAGAAATTAAAGGGTTACAAAGATGACGTGGTCAATAATGTCAAGCACTGCAGAGGATAGACAGGGCCTTGCAGACAAAGGCTGGAGCAACCTTTACTGTGGCAGATCCAATAGCAGAGGACCATCAAAGCCAACTCAGACCTGCAGGTAGAGAGCAGTGAGGTGTGTTTCCAAGGTGACAAAGACGCAGTTGAGGCTGTCTGGCAAGTTGATTGGGTGAGAAGGAAAGAGAGTAATGGTTGGTATGGCCAGACAGACAGAGAGCATTATTTGTCCAAAGAAGGGGAAATATAAAAGCATCATCTTTTGCTGATAGTCAGGGAAGATACCTAGTACCTCTCCATTTAGACATTGGACTATGAGGTGAGGTCACTTGTTGGGAGTTAGAAGAACCGGATTGGGTAGAGTAGTAAAGTCTTAGAATTTACTCATTGGAAATTGAGTAAATAATAGTCTAACTATGAATAGTCTCACTAAATAGTCTAACTATTCAGAATACTCTTGAGGGCCCTGCTAAGGTTGGAGGAAAAACTGGGAGTTTGACCTTTTGTTATCTTTCCTATTTCTTCTCTCACTCTAGCTTTTCCAATTCCACCTTCTCATTTGCCTGCTTCCCAACTATGTGAATGAGAACAGTGATGGCACTGTCACTACCCAATTAGCAAACGAGACATTGCCCTCCCATGATTACCACTGGGTATAGATATGAAGAACCCGGAATTGGCATGGGCCCACTGCAGTGTATCAAGCTGCACAGATTATTTGGCAACGATGCACTTCTGCTTTTCCCTCTGAAAAACATAAATACTACTTACCTCACAGGGCTGTATGAATTAATAGAGACGCTATCTGGGAAACCCTAGAGCATTGCTTGGTTTATAGTAGACTGTCAGTACATTTTATTTCCTTTCATATGGAGGGGAACATAATGATTAGAGTATTGAAATGGGTGGAAGAGAAGGGAATCATATTAGATGATAAAAATAACAGGAAATAGGGCAAAAGAATGCAAAAGGGGATTGCTAAGTATATTCTCAGTGCAAAGAAAAACACATGAGAAACCAGGACATAGATGGAGATGGATGTTTCTAAAGAAAGATGCTCACAGTACAAAAGTGTGGAGGAGGGCAAGGGAAATACTCAAACACCATTAATCACAACCCTTGATGTCTGTCCCCCGGGGTTCAGAGGAAAGAAATAGGCAGAAAAAGCATGTGTAGTCCTGTAGATCATTCAAAAAAGCAGCTGCTACTCAAATCTGGAAAGTCAAGACTCAAAAAAAAAAAAAAAGATATCAAAGCCAAACAAGATCCCAGAAATAGCATACTTGTAGAAAACCACTCACTGCTTCTGGGAAAGTAGATTTAGGGTTGATGTGAGGATAACATTGCACAATGAAGACTTGAAGAAAAAGGAAGCAGAATTCAACTGGGTTTATCTAGAAGGTTCCTGGCACTGATTTGTTCAACTAATAATTGTTGAATCCCTGCTATGTGTCATATACCATATCCTCTGAGAAAAATGATTTCTCCTCTCAATATATTAACATTCTTCAAAATAGTTGTTGGTTTTATGGATCTAGGAAATCGCACGATTTTTAGAACAAAGAAATTCAGTCTAATATGAAATAACATTGAACTGGAAATCCTGGCAAGACAGGAAAGTCACCTTACCTCTGCCACTGCTGAGTGGGTTACCACCCTTGGTTAAGTCTCTGTGCCTCTGTATCTTTGAGCCACAGCCTTCTCCTGGTGTTATAAATGCAGATGAGTGTCGTTAATGTTTGTGACATCTATTGCAAAGATAAAAACATCAGCCAACATTATTAATAACATATGGGACTTTTTTTCCTAAATGAGATTTATTATGAGGAGAGTAAAAGAACCCTTTAGAAAGAAAATAAATGTGGTCATTAATTAAACATCATACTTTCATAGGGATAACAAATAAAAAATAAAATATCATGGTGGTCTTTTAAAAGAGAAAGAGAGTTTTTGTAAGATCAAAATTCTGACGAACCCTGCACATTACTTAGTATCATGTCTCCCAGTGAAATTTTATACCAGTTTACTCAGAATGAGAATCTTTAGTTCTAATCATGTTTTCAAAAGAACACAGATCCAAGTCAGTAAAGTTTAATGGTAGCTCTACTTTATTTTCTATAGTGAGTGAGAAAAAGATGGGCAGAAATTGAGTTTAGATACCTTAAGAGATAGAGAATGCATTGACCCATAAAGTGTCACGTGCTGGAACATAATGTACACTAGGCAGTGAGGGTAAGGTGAGACAGTGCAGACAGCTGACACAGATTGTTAGTTTGAGGATATTGGTAGCAGAGGGAGGAGTGAGCAGGAACAGCAGCTGGACAAGAAGGGCGGAAGGTGAAGGGAAGGGCTTGTCAGTACAGAACCACAAGAGGAAGAAACCAAAACTCACTATTTATTGGATAAAATATCTTTGCTACTAAAATCATCTCTGGCATCCCTCCCTTAATGGATAAGAACCCTCTAACTAATTTTCTCTTTGTTGACAGTTTACAGGAAAAGGAAGTCGAATGTGAAAGATGGTGTGCCCTGGCTGGCAGGTACAGGTAGGAAGATTAGGGAACAAGGAAACTGGGTGTCTAGTGAGAGTGGAGCTAGAGATAAAATGTGGGTTACATTTTGTAACTTGTAAAATGACAAGTTACATCTTGTCAAAAGCCTGCTTCTTTGCCTGCATTTACTGCTATGCAAACACATCACCTTTCCTAATATCTTGTTTATTAAAGACCAATCATCCTCTGATGGTTGGATTTGGCCAATGACCCAGAGACCTAAGGAAGAAGGCAATGAAGTCCAGGGATTTATTCCCTTAGGTTTTTCCCTGAGGGACATCCCTGGGCTGGCTGTATCCCCTGGCCAAAGTCACAGCTTCTCTCCAGGTGAACTCTTCTGCACAGTCCTCAGTTTCACGGGCCTAGGAATGGTGGCAGCCTGGTTACTAGAAGCTCCATAACACTGTACCATCCTTTCTCAGTATCATCATCCTAGTGACATATTTTCATATAATTCCCCTTATTAAATCACATGATTGGCTTTGATTAGTTATTTAGTTATCTATCACAGCATAACAAATCACCCCCAAATATAATCATGTGATAATTCTCACAGTTCCTGCTGGGTAAAAATTTAGGGAGGACTTGAGTATGCTGTTTTGGCTTGAGGTCTCTCCCAGGGATGCAGACATCAGGATCTAAGGGTCTCTGCCATGGTAGTTTACTCACATGTTGGGCAAACCGTTGCCGCCTATTGGGCAGACTAGTTTCCCCAGAGAAACAGAGAGAGAGAAGGAGAATCATATTTATGGCCTCACCTCTTGAATTCACAGAGCATCACTACTGCATTCTATCAATTCTGTAAGTCAAGGCAGCTAAAAATTCCACCAGGTTAAGAAGAGGGAACATAAACCTACTTCCTGATAGAAGCATGCCAACTTCACATATCATAAAGGGAGCACATGAAATATGGAATATGTGTATACATTATCAGTGTGGCCATCTTTGCTAAATACCATCTGCCACCTGCTTCTTGAATTATCCACATCTGAGTCCCCCATCTCTTTCTGTTGTCATTCTGAGGGATGCAGTCAAGAAGATTGGAGGGTCCCTCCAGATCCAGGATTGTGGGACTCTTCCAAAGAATCAAATATCGCCTAATCACCAGCAAGATGAAAGAGTTAGGCGAGCTGGGTTAGGGATTACTAACTGATTAAGGCGTGCAGAAAAGCAGACAGCAAGAGAATAGGCTTTGGAGGCAAACAGGGCTAGCTTTTTATTCTAATAGTCACTTGTTGGTTGTAAGATCCTGAGAAAGTTGTTAAACTTAAGCTAGGTTTTCTTACCCTTTAATAAAGATATGGTCAAGATAAGTACTTGCGTCAGGAAAAGTCTAACTAGGAGAATATATATATAGAGATACAGAAAAGGTTTGGTCAACAGGAGGTGGAGAAGGTGAAAGCCAAAGATGTTAATGAAACTCAAAATTAGCAACCACTGGAAGCCATTCTTACTCCTAGGTTGGAGGGGAGGAAGAAGTGGCTCGGGAGAGGTGGAAACCCTGTAGGCTTGACTGCAGAAGCAAGAGTTGAGGAGAAAAATACCCATCTGTCAACTGTGAGTTTACTCTCCCTTCCCCTTTAGCCTTGTCCCAAGCAATAATATCCTTGAAACCACAGGCTTGAAACGTGATAATTTTTCTAATCTAATTAAAATGAGTTCATAACTTTTTAAAGTAAAAGCATTTCTAATGTGAATTAAAACAATTCTATGACTTTTTTTTACTATTTTTAATGTTAGCACATTAGGAGGTACATGTTTTGTCTATTTTTTTATTTTTTATGTGTTTTGTTTACCTATTTTATTTTTGTACAGATTGTGTCATAGTTATAAGTGTGCCCTTTACCCAGATAGTGTGCACTGTACCCAATAGTGTGAATTTACCCACTGCCTCCTTCCGGTCTCCTCCCATCTGGATTTTCTTTTTTTTTTTCTTTGAGACAGAGCCTCAAGCTATCCGCCTGGGTAGAGTGCCATAGCACCACAGCTCATAGCAACCTTCAACTCCTGGGCTCAAGCGAGTCTCCTGCCTGCGCCTCCCAAGCAGCTGGGACCACAGGCACCTGCCACAACACTCGGCCATTTTTTGGTTGCAGCCATCATTGTTGTTTGGCGGGCCCGGGCTGGGGATTCGAACCCGCCACCCTAGGTGTACGTGGCTGGCGCTCTAGCCAATTGAGCCACAGGCGCCGAGCCTCCCATCTGGATTTTCATTGAGTTTTCCTTCCATTTGTGCACTTACGTGTTGATCAATTAGTTCCAACTTGGTCATGAGTACATGTGTTTGTTTCTCCATTCTTGGGAAGTTTCACTTAGAAGAATGGTTTCCAGTTCATCCAGGTTGTCACAAAAGATACTAGATCACCAATTTTTTATGGCTGTGTAGTAGTCCATAGCATGCATATACCACATTTTATTAATCCATTCATGTACTGGTGGCCCTTGGGTTGTTTCCACATCTTTGTGGTTGTGAACTGTGCTGCCAAAACATTCAAATGCAGGTATCCTTTTTTATAAAATGACCTTTTTTCCTTTGGGTGTACACCCAGCAGTAGGATTGTTGGATCAAATGGTAGGTATACTTTAAGTTCTTTGTGGTATTTCCATAAATTTTCCATAGAGATTGTCCTAGTTAGCAGTCCCACCAGCAGCATATAAGGGTTCCTTCCTCTCCTCATCTACTCCAATATCTGTTGTTTTGAGACTTTTTAATATGAGCTATTCTCAGTGGAGTTAGGTGATACCTCATTTTGGTTTTGATTGGCATTTCCCTAAAGATTAGAGATGTTGAGCATTTTTTCATGAGTCTGTTGGCTCTTGGTATATCTTCATTTGAAAAACTTCTTCATGTCTTTTGCCCAACTTTTAATGAGACTGGTTGTTTCTTGTTGTTTGCTTGCTAATTCTGGTTGTTAGTTCTTTATCTGATGTATGCATGCACATCTGTTCTCCCATTCTGTAGGCTGTCTATTCACTCTTTTGCTTGTGTCCTTGGCTGTACAGACTGTGCAGAAGCTTTTTAATTTGATCAGGTCCCATGTATTTATTTTTATTGTTGCTGTGATTGTTTTTGGAGTCTTCTTCATGAAGTCTTTGCCTAGGCCAATATATACAAGAGTTTTCCCAAAATTTTCTCAAATGATTTGCATAGTTTCCAACCTTAGATTTAAGCCTTTGATCCATCATGAGTTAATTTTTGTGAGCAGGGAGATGTGCAGATCCTGTTTCAGTCTTTTACATGTGGCTTTCCAGTTTTCTCAGCACCACTTACTAAACAGAGACTATTTTCCCCCAGTGTATGTTTTTATCAGTTATTTTTTAAAAAAAAATCAGATGACAATATGAGCATTATTTCATCTCTGGGTGCTCTGTTCTGATCCATATGTCTGTATCTCTGTTTTTGTGCAAGTACGATTCTATTTTGGTTACTATAACCTTGTAGAATAGTTTGAAGTCTGGTAAAGTGATGCTTTATTCTTATTATATAAGGTTGGATTGACTATTTGGGGTCTTTTCTGGTTCCATACAAAGCATAGATTTTTTTCTAGATCTTAAAAAATGGCATTGGTATTCAAATGAGAATTGCATTGAACATACAAATAACTTTGGGTAGCATAGTCATTTTGACAATGTTGATTCTGCCAATCCATAAACACGGTATATTTTTTTATCTACTTACATCCTGTCCAATGTCTTCCCTTGGTGTTTCATAATTTTCCCTATATAGGTCTTTCACTTCCTTTGTCAAGTGTATTCCTAGGTATTTTAGTTTCCGGTTGCTTGAAAGGTTTTGTGTCTTTGATGTGATTCTTATCTTGACTGTTGTTGGTGTATATGAAAGCTACTGATGTGTGTGCATTGATTTTATAACCTAAGACTTTGCTGAATTTATTTATCAATTATGAGAGTTCCTTTGTTGACTCTTTGGGGGTTTCTAAATACAAAATCATGTCATCAGCAAAAAGTAATAGTTTGATCACTTCTTTTTCCCTTCAGGCCTCCTTGATTTCTTTTCTTGCCTAATTGCTCTGGTGAGAACTTCCAACACTATGTTGAATAAAAGTAGTAAAAGTGGGCAAACTTGTCTGGTTCCAGTTCTAAGCAGGAATGCTTTCCTTTTTTACCCTACTCAGTATGAAATTGGCTATAGGTTTGTCATATATTACCTTTGTAACTTTGAGAAATGTTTCTTCTCTATTGATTTTATTGAGTGTTCTTGTTATGAAAGGGTGAGGAATTTTGGCAAATGCTCTTTCTGAGTTGATTGAGAGGATCATATGGTCTTTGTGAATCTATGCAGTGAATTATATTGATAGATTTACGTATGTCAAACCATACTTGGATCTCTGGCATGAAGCCCACTTAGAGGTGGTGAATTGCTCTTTTGATGTGCTGCTAAATTCAGTTTGTTTAAATATTATTGAGAATTTTTGCATCTATATTCATGAGGGATTTATTGGTTTGCTGTCTTCTTCTATTGTGTCCTTTCCTGGCTTCAATATCAAGGGGATAGTGGCTACACAGGTGGTGTTGGGAAAGAATCCTCCCTTTCAATGTTATAGAGTCATTTATACAGTAGGGGTACAACCTCCTCTTGATAGGTTTAGTAAAATTCCGATGTAAAAGCCAGGGACTATTTTTAGTTGAAAGATTTTTCTTATTGCTGCTTTGATTTCAATGTTTGATATCAGTCTGTTCAAGAGTCCTATTTCTTCCTGATTGAGCCTGTGGAGGTTGTGTTTCCAAGAATTTATACATTTCCTCTACATTTTCAAGTTTATAGCCATAGAGATTTTTATAGTATTCTGAGATGATATTTTGTATATCTCTAATATCAGTTAAAACAACTATATGAGTTTTAATACAAAAATGTTTGTCTCAACTTTGGAAAAGATGGAAGCATTTAATATGTTTAGTAGTAGGTCCTTGTAGTAAGCATGTTATCTGTTAATAGGTAGCTACTCTCATTATTATTATTCAATATTATTCTTAGTAGTAATAGTGGCATTTATGCAGCCTGAGAGTGGGAAATCAGGCTCTGGGTATGACTCTGGAATCAGATCAAGTCATAATGAATATTGGTATTGGACATTTGTTAGGACAGAGACTCAAGAATAGAACGAAAAACTAAACAAATTTCAGGTCTCAAAAACAGCAGAGGAGCTCACTTTCCAGAAATGGGTAATATGATTGAATAAGTATTACATATTCCACAATATTGAACTCTTAAGAACAAGAATGAGTGGAACTTAACCTGCAGGTGGCTGCCCGAGAGGAGGAAAGAAGAAATGCATCCAGAGAACCAAGCAGATCATGACATTCACTGAAACAGTGGAAAATAATTTTGAGCAAATTTGACCCTGACTGTTTTGCAACCAAATAATGTAAACTTTGAGAGGTGAGAGAAACCAGATGGAATGAGAATTAGAAGGAGGGCCCTCACACGGCAGAACTAGATCCTCCAGATTGGGCCACCTCACAAGGAATGCCCACCTTCATCTGGCCATTTTTAACAATTATGCACAGGAATGTTTTGAGCAAGGCTAATGGTCCTAGAACTTGTCCTTGACATACATATTAAAGAAGAAAGAAGAAGAACCTGAGTTCCAACCAGTAATTTTTACCAAATCAATTTTTCCCCTCACTAGGTATCATACATCCAAACAAGTGGGTATTTTAAAAAAACTCTTAACTTTTTAATGTTACTTTCTCACACCTCAAACAAGCACATGCAGGCTGAAGGGTCAACTCTCATCTTAAATGCAGAATAAAGTAGCATCCAACTACTTAAATACTAAAGAAAAGATGATGCTTTGTAAGAGCTCAAAACAGAAGCATAAGAACCTGAATGCCAGTCAGAGACAGGGACACATCAGTAGCTACCATTTTAAGATTGTATTCATTAGAAAGGAAAAAAGGTCAGCATTGCATGGCATGAAATGTGCCCTTTCCACAGAGACTCCTGAACCTAATTTATCTTGCTTCAGTACGACAGGAAATGCACTACAATATTCAGGATAGGGGGGAAATGACAATTTAATGATTACAGAACATCTTTCACATTCTGTGGTAATTGGACAATCTCAACATCAAAGGCAGACCCGGTAGCCTTTTGGAAAATGGAACGTTGTTTTGCTTTCCTTTTCACTTTTTACCGCATCAGTGAACTCCAGCATCTTCTCCGGCTTTATTTTTCCATTTTCATTTAGCACTGACACAAAGCAGACCTGACATTAAGTGTACCACGCAAAGTAGTAATTTATGTTGGAAACTTTAAATGGATGGGACAGAACCACTTTTGTATCTGTTACTCTTTAATGACTTTAAATATATCCAGCT
This sequence comes from Galagoides demidoff, assembly GCA_963574575.1. Classification (NCBI taxonomy): domain Eukaryota; kingdom Metazoa; phylum Chordata; class Mammalia; order Primates; family Galagidae; genus Galagoides; species Galagoides demidoff. The sequence continues at coordinate 11,439 of CAUYQV010127780.1, forward strand.
GAACAAAGTTCAGACCTTCACTGTTGCAGGTGAGGGTAGCTTGACATAATATATATCCTATTCTCCCAACTACCTCATAAAGAGGAACATACAAACTGCCATCTCCTCATCATGCCATCTTCCCAAGTCACCACTTTTTTTTTAATCTATAATGCTATCCACGCCATAGAATTTTACAACTGGTTTTATTTAATCAGTTCTTTGTATTATCTCCAAACATCATTAGCTAATTTTAGAAAGAGAGGGACCATAATATCTTCTCTAATTCAGGGAAGAGATTCTTTTCAAGTAACTATAAATTTCCAACATCTTTGTTTTTCTAATTTTGAACAAAAAATTAACTTATTAAAAGAAAAAAGTAATACAATTGAATCTAATGGGTAATAAGCATTCTTCCATATTAAAACCATGGCTATAACGTGCTACCAATGATCCTGATAACAGTGTATACAGCAAACTGGTATTGATTAAATATTGGCACTCAGCAAGTGAGAGGAAGTAATATTGGATTTTTTTGTTTGTTTGGTTTTTGTTTTTATCATATTTAACCTCAAACCAGCATGGATTTTATAAATATCTGCATTGTACATAATCAAATTTGCCTGTGGGTAAAAGCAAAATGTAGTCAACATTGTAAAATTTGTGAGGAAGCACAATATTTTTTAACTTTTGCTTATTTAACCGATGTTCAAGACCAGGACGTAAGCCCTCAACTCCTCCCAGCCCTAATTCCACCTCCTTTTGATGGACCCCGAAATTAGCAATCAAAAAATTAGAAGGCGAGTAGACAAATCATTGCCCCAATTCCAGGAAAAGGATGACAGACCTGCTCCCGCTTCCTTTGTTCCTAGATATAGTAAAATTAGAGCTCACTTTTCAGTGAGAGAACAGAACTGTTTATTTGGCTCATCTTCCTCTCTGGAGTTACAGGCCATCTGATTCTGAGAACCTAGAGGATCATGGTTTGACACATTTTGGGGAGTAACATTCCATCAATTTAGAAAGCCATTTTAATTCATTTCTTAAGAATGGTAAGAAAAAAGGAATCTGGGTGTTTAACTAGTGGTCTAGAATTTTAGAAAGAGGAGAGCCACGAACGCTCTGAGGTTTCCTGCTATACTGCCCAATATAGGTTGCTGGAGTAGAAAAGGAGGTAGAAATTCAAGTATGAGGTTTCCATCAGATTTTGCTCTGTCGATGCTACTAACGGCCTAAAAAAAAGTCTCTGTGGCTTGCAACAGCAGGTGTGTAACTGATGCTCACCTCTCCAGGGACGCTTAGTTCTGAAGATGTTAGCTAGGCTTCTCCGGGCCAGGTTGGACTCCCCGCTTTGGGGCAGGTTTCCATTGACTCTACCATCCTCTTCCTTCAGGACTGAGGCAGGAACAGCAGGGCTTAACTGAGACACGATCTTCAGGTAGAGACCAGAACTCCAGAGGACTGATAGAAACTCACCAAGCCATGTAAGGTTTGAACTTCAAACAATCACACTGTTACTTCTGCTTGCCACCCACTGGCCAATACTAGTGACATAGCCACCCTGCACTCAGCAGGAAGAAGAACATTCCACCTTCCAGGGAATCTATGACAAGGGTGGAAAGGAAGGAAGAATTATGAACAAATAATACAGTCTGGCATGTGGGTTTGGGCTGCATTTCTCCTCATCATGGCATTTTATTTTTAATATTTATAGATGGATTCCAGAGAGTCACAGAAACCTACAGGAATTGTTTATTGAATTTGGGCATGCATGTATTTTTCATTATTTTCCCAAGTATCCTTTACTCCCCTTCCTCAAAAGAGATCAACAACTTCGGCTTGAACACAACAAGCTGGAAGGCTGAGCTTCTGTGGTAGGTTGGAAAATCCTCACCTTCCTCCCCAAGACATCAGATCCCAACCCCTGGAACCTACAAATGCTATCTCATTTGGAAAAGGAATCTTTGCATATGTGGTTAGGTTAATGATTTTTAGCTGGGAAGATTATCTCGGGTTAACCAGGTATGACTTGAATATAACTAATGGGTTTAGAATGTAATGCAAAGAGGTAGAAAATCTCCCAGTATGGAATGGGCAGAGACCACTAGCTCATCTTCACAGCTCCTTAACTTTTGACAGGTGATCAAACGGGGAACTTCGGGTAATTGCTCCTGCGTGCCTTCTTTCTTGGAAAGTATTAATGCACACTGCTATGATTGAATAAAAATAATACTAATAGCCATTCCAAAATGAGATGGCATGTAGACCAACTGAATGGCTAAAATTAAAAAGACACAGGCACATATATTTATGTCTTTTTGTGTTGGTAAACATCTGGAACCACTGAAACCTTCACGGAGTCTCTGTGAACCACCAGTCTAGAAAACAATGGACAGTCGCTTGCAGCGTTAAATATGACAGAGCAATTCCAGCCCTAGGCATTTACTGGAAAGAAATCAAAACATATGTTCACAAAAAGGCTTGTACATAAATGTCCATAGAAACTTATTTTGTAATAGGCACAGACTGAAAATACCCATCCATAGGAGACTGGATATACTCAGAACACTACAGAGTGGTGCAAAAGAGCAAGTGCCGCTCTATACGACACACAGGCGAACCACCTTCTTTCCTAAAGGGGTTTCAACCCTCCCGAGGTTTGCCTTTCCAGAGAAAATGTTAGCCTGAGGCATAAGTTTGGATGTTTACCCGATGTTGAGTGAAAAAAGCCAGCCATAAATGTGTGTACTGTGAGATTCTATTCGTGTGAAGTTCTAGGACAGGCAAAGTTAATCTGCAGTGATAGAAATCAGATCAGTGGTTGCCTGGGGTAGAGATGGGGGTGACTACACAAGGACAGCTAGGGACTTTCGGGGCTGATAAAAATGCCATTTTTCTTCATTGGTGAGAGAGTTGTGTATAAATACACCTTCCCACCTCATCAAACTCTCTCTTTAATAGCTGATGTTTTGTGGTACATAAATTATACTTCAATGAAGTGATTTAAAAAAACAAATAAGTAGCTTTCAGAAAGAAGTAAGTCTAATAATTAGATGAGTTTGAAAGCACAGCTCAGGGCCTACCAGCTGAAGCTGATACGAGGATTCTCTCCTTCATCCTAACGAAAGTTCATCCGACAGACAAGAAGAAAAGAAACAAAAGGGGCCAGAGACATCTCAGGGGTTCGGAGCCTTCTGCATCATAACCAGCTTCAGGACTGGCCCTTGTAAGGGCAGCCAGATATACCAGGTGAGGTGGGGGTGGTGGTGGAGCAGACTGACTGAGTGGGGCTCAGAGGCTCCTGCCCAGCCTTACCCCACCCCCCCCCAGCAGCACTGTTGGTTTTGTTGTAGCAGACAGCAGTTGTCAAGTTCTGAAGAGAAAAACAGGGTTTTTTTTGTTTGTTTGTTTGTTTGTTTTTGAGACGGAGCTTCAAGCTATCCACCTGGGTAGAGTGCCATGGCATCATAGCTCATAGCAACCTCCAACTCCTGGGCTCAAGCGAGTCTCCTGCCTCTGCCTCCCAAGTAGCTGGGACCACAGGCGCCCGCCAATGCCCGGCCGTGGTTTTTTTTTTTTTTTTTTTGTTTTGGGCCCGAATGGTTGTTTTGTGGGCCCAGGGTGGGGTTTCGAACCCACCACCTTTGGTGTTTGTGGGTGGGGCCTTAGCCGATTGAGCCATAGGCACTGCAGAAAAACAGGTTTTAATACAGAACCAAAGCTTTCTTGCCAGTTATAATCATATTCCCTTCTTTTACAGAAGATTTTCAAGGAGCTGACGTTTTCAAAGAAAATGTTGGGCTGAGTTGCAAGTTCAGGTGTTTACATTTGTTATTGCAAGGTAGTTTGACACCCTCTCCCCAAAATACATGAAAAATTATTTTTTAACCAAGTACAGAGTTCTTGCTTAGGCCACTATACCTTTAAAAATCTCATTCAATTCCTAACCTTTCAATTCCTTGAATCATATTTTGGGATTTTTTTCCTAATATCTTACTCTCTACTAGGATCAAATATTCTTTTCATATAACACTCTTTTTTTCTTTTTAAATTTCTGGATATTAGGGGGTCCGTGTGTTTCCTTTACACACTTTGGTTTTCACACAAATTGAGTCAGGGTATAAGTATGCATTCCCCCCGCCCCACCGAGAGTGTACACGGTGTCCAACAGGAGTGAATTTACCCATCCCCTCATTCACACTCGCCCAGCTTGATTTTCATTCATTATCTTTTTGAAAGTGATAGATTTCTACTCTATGGTTGCTTTGAGGAAAACGAATGTTCTGAAAGTCGGTAGTCAAAAAGTAAAAATATACATTTCAATAACTCTTGGAACACTGCATATTTCAGGCCAGGGTAAAGTACTACACATCAGCTATAACCCTCGTAGTCACAAGAGTTGATCTTCCCACATTAAGGGGCAGTCATCAAAGCTTTCTGGGAATTTGGGCGATTTGCTGTTCCCTGAATTCTTCCCCCAAGCACACTGAATTTAGTGTTTCAGGAAGCAGATCCTTCCATCACATCGTGCCCTGCAGCAGACAAGCAGGGGCACAGCCTTGTTAAGAAATAGCCTTCTTCTGAATTCTGTTCTTTCCCGTTGTTGTAACCCATAGTTTTGTGTTGCTGTCATATATACTCAAGTATATACCCACCATTATGGACGTCCAGGGGAAAAAAAATTCCAGAAATAAAAAGGAGAGGGGAAACACTGTTTTGAAGCAACCTTGCAAAGACTCAAGTCTTTTTGTTTTACATATACACAAATGGAAGGGATCAGTAGTCAATACACTTAGAGGTAGCTCTTCTCTCAGTTGAGAAAAGAGACCCCAGGCTTAAGGAAATTGAGTGAAACCCCATTTTATGTGGGTTCATTTAATCTTACTTGCAGTACAGATTGTTACCAATGAAAACCATAAGTACGTGGCAAAGAAAAAAAAAAAAAACTCAGGGTTTACAGTCTTAATATTTAAGACAAACAAAGGCAATCCTTTTATAAGAAAAGTCGATTCCAAACTATACTCGGTTTCAGATTTACCTGGAGGGCTTGCTGAAACATAAGGCACTACACCCGTTCCCAATATTTCCGTTTCAAGTAAACATGCCCCCCTGTGAAGTCCTTGGGTGAGTCGAATGCTGCTCACCCAAGGACCACACTTTGTAAGCCCCAGGGATAGAAATTGATGACCCTTGTGTCCCTGACACTAACTCCTCACCCCTGCCTCTCCCTTTCCTCTTCTCCCATCAGAGGTTGTAATAGGCCCATCCTTGTAATAATGATCAGGCAGCAATTGCCTAAAATTTGAGGCAGAAAATGAATAACCGAATACAGGGATGAAGGCAACAGACGCTGGAGTCCTCCAGTTGCACAGTAAGCAACTTTAGCCTCTGGAGAGGATTCCTGCCGACCCTCACCAATCCACCAAGAGGACACTTTCCAATCTCCCTCAAAAGATGTAAAGTACGCTAAAAATATAAAATAAAAAGGAGAGAAAGAAAAGGCAGGAGTGAGAGGAGGTCCCACTGTAGTGGGATTCTAAATATCACTGAGAAAATTGTGAAAGGAGATGGAGATTATCTGGGGAACTCACAGATGAGATTCTGGGTGGCTCTGTGCCAGAAAAAATAACCCCCTTACAATTAAAAACAAGTTAAATCAAACCGTCTGGGCTTAATTGAGCCCACTCTGAAAGTTTCTCTTCAACAAACATGGTGCTTTCAGTAGGTGAGAATGAAATTTTCCAGTCCTTTGAAACTAACTTAAGCACCCACCCCCACCCCAACACTGTCCCCCCTTCAGGCCAGGGTGCGAGGCTCTCTCTGAGTGGCTGCAGGGCGAAGGAGCTTGCTAAGCAAGGAAGCCAGTTTCAGGGATTCAAAATGTCACCCGACTCTCACTCAAGGAAACACCTACAGCCAATATCAGACTGTCTTTGTAATTGCAAGGATCGGTTCTGGGGAGATGCTACAGAAGTGACTGCCAAACGCCTGGTGCTGACATTGTACTAACACACGTGCACCCACAACTCTGGAGTGACGTCTGAGAAAGAACTTGGGACAATCAGGAAAGTGCTTTCCAAGAAGTCCAAGCAGGCCTGAAACGTCTGGGCAGATAATCGGTCTCTACTGCTTAAAGCTGCATCCTGTCCCTCCTCACACCTTATTTCTCTTTAATGTTTTAAACTCTCCTTTATTTTAATCTGGTGACGTCTGTGCAGAGGGGTGGAGGGGAATCACAGAGAGTAACAGGTGGGGAGGGAGATGGTGATGTTCTGAGACATCTGGGACTGGCCTTGGTCCCACATCTTCCTGGAGACTGCCCTTCGTACCCCCACCCCACCCCCCAGATCCTGAACCTGTGCATAAGTGGGCAGACCCTGGGTCCATAAATAAGCTAATACAGCTTTTCGGAGGAAATGGAGAAGAGAGAGAGAAAGCTACGTGTTTTCTTCAAAATCAGAGAAGCAGATAAAGAGAACTGTTCTGCCAAGGTCTGCTTTCCCTCTGGCTGTCAGATGCCACAGCCCAGGCCTGAACTTGCCTGGACGAGGGTGGCTCTTGGTGGCTCAGCCTGTGTCCAGAGGATTTGTTGATTAGTCACCAACTCGGTCTCCCTGTGTGTGTGAGAAAAGAGCCGTGATTCATCTTGACAACTGTCAGTGTATTACCTCAAATGGGCACAGGCAGAGATGAGCAACCTAGTGCCGGAAAAGAGCACAAAGGAGCGGATGCCACTTCCTGTAACACTTTCAAGGTTTGGGCTGGAAGAGTTCACGTGGCAAGAACCCGGGGCTGAGAGCAGCTCAGCAGAAAAGGACCTTGTCAGCACGCTCTCACATCCTGCCCTTCAGATGTCACAGCTGGCAGTGTTAGTTCAGAAGACATGAAATGTATTCCCGTGAATAAAAATGTTGTGTTCCTTTGCATTACTCATTTTTTCTCAAATAGCACTTCAGGTTTCAAAAATAAAAATAATAAGTTTTGGTGTCATAATTCAGCCAGTTCTGCGTACCCAAGTCTGACATTATACTCCAGCAATGTTTCCACAAGAGCTGTTTACATGTGTTCACGAGAAGATAGACATTAGAATTGCCCAAATGCACATCAGCAGTGAAATGGATACATGACTGGCTTATGCCACAAGGCGAACGGCTACCCAGCAATGATCACGGTGCACAATCACAGTGATGGTAGGGATCAATCCACAACTATCATACTGAGTGAAAATGCCAGGCCCTACAGATTCATTTTATATAACAATAAGCAAAACTCAGCTGAACTGTTAGAAGTCGGGGCAGAGGTTATGTTGGTCCCAGCAGGAGCAGGGGAAGATTCGGTAAGGGCGGGGGTGCTGCTAAAGAGCAATTTCTCAATCTGGGCGTTGGGAGCACGTGTGTTCAGTTTGTAAAAGGCATCAAGCTATTTGCTTATGGCATGTTCACTTTTCTACGTGTGTGTCATACTTCAACATAAAATAAGGACATGCGCAGGCGGCACCTGTGGCTCAATGAGGAAGGTGCCAGCCCCATATACTGAGGGTGGTAGGTTCAAACCCAGCCCCAGCCAAACTGTGACAAAAACAGCCTGGCATTGTCACAGGTGCCTGTAATCCCAGCTACTTGGGAGGCTGAAGCAAGAAAATTGCCTAAGCCCAAGAGTTGGAGTTTGCCATGAGCTGTGATGCCATGGTAATCTACCGAAGGTGACAAAGTGAGACTCTCTCTTTTCTTTTTTTTTTTTTTTGTTTCTTTTGCAGTTTTTGGCCAGGGCTGGGTTTGAACCCACCACCTCTGGGCGTGTGGGGCCAGCGCCCTACTCCTTTGAGCCACAGGAGCCACCCGCCTCTCTTTTCTTTTTTAAAAAATTAAAATTAAAAATAAGCACACGCGCACAGAATGCCTATTAAGTGGTCTTTATCAAGATGTGTAAGCTTTGGAAAAGAAAGGTAAGTGGGTAGTGCAAATCAAGGCTGTAAGAATTTGCCATGAAAACTGTCCTATTCAACAGTCTTATCGATATGATAGCGCAAAACGCCACATAGCACAAAGGGTTAGTTCCCTGAATGAATTATTGCCCTTATAAATATCTCACACCAGCAAAGGTGCATCTGATAACACAAAGCTCAGGATGTGATGCATCAGTTTGACATCCACGAAGAAAGGAAAGAAGCAGGTGGCACAGGAGGACTTCCTCCCAAGGCTTCCCTGGGGGCGAATAAAGATATATTTCTCATCATGTCTCTTTCTTCCATCATTAGATCCCACTCCAAAGATTAAATGAGATTAGGGGAGACAGCCAATCAATAGAAAACTCATTTTGCTTAGATAAAAAACAACTGGGTCAACCAAAAGCCATAAATCATTACTTAAGCCTTAGCCAAAGTTGATCAAAAATCTGTTTCCAAAAAGGAAAAGCTTTTTTCCCTTAAAAGAGCACGGATATCCATGCACGCTCTGGATATCAATAAAACTCCTCGACTGAACCTTTAGGTAGGGATATGTTTCTATAAAGACAGCTAAATTGAGTTGCTAAATGGCCTACTAACTCTTTTGATAAGGAGTTCCAGGAGTGAATTGCATGAATTATTCTAAATCTGTATGAGCAAAATCTCCAAATAACTGAAGCATACCCTTTTAAGTATCAACGTTTTCACTTTAAGGATGTTAAATAAAAATAACTCTAAATTGTTTCAGAATGGATGTTCGATTGTTATCACCACTTGGATGTGAACCCCAAGACATTAAGGACATTTTGAATTCAAAGCCTAAAGGTGGCTAACAGCCAGGGTGGGGTAGCAGGGAGCAATCTTAAAGTCTTTTAGTCCTAACATTCTAGCTCGTGAAACAAATCGTTCAGGCCTTCCGATGTTACCTAGCTTTTGCCATAATAAATAGCTATAAATGAGTGGAAGAGATTGTTAATCTCAAAATTCTTGTTCTCTGCGTGAACAAGAACTTGTTGGTTGCTTATCCAAGATCACTCAGTAGGGAGCAGCAGGCAGAGTTAGAGTCCTTTCCTAACTTCCAATCGGCCTCAGCTCCACCGTAGCACATTCTCTCTCCCACAAGCCTCTGAACTCTTCCCAAGGACTTCACAGAGGTTGACAGGTGCCCCCTCAGTCTGCACTGCAGGGAAAACGGAGAGCAAGGCTGGCAGAAATGGAAAGAGAAAAAGTTGCCTTCCCGGCCCGCAAACCTATGCCACTCTCAGAAGAACAGACCTTTTCATTTCCTGAAAATGGATGTGTCACGAACTTAGCAACAACTTGTTTTAAAAATCAAAACTTCAATTTTACTTTTATTTTTATTTCTCAGCCTTGGAAGTTAGATGCACTAGCTCAGCAGACCCTGAGACTACAGGGAGTGTGGAAGCTCGCAAAGTAAAGCTTGTCTTCAGAGCCTCCGGTAGGAGAGCACGCAGCAGTTGCGTAACCGAAGCCTGAAATACTCCCTATGAACTCCATATGAAGTGCCTCCCTCATATGTCTCCTTCTCTCCTAATAGCTTATAATTAATTAGAAACTGATCTCTTCTATTTACCAATATAGTGAATATAGTATATTAAATGAGTACATTGTACTTAGAAAAGTCTTATACCTTTTCCATCTTTTTTGTGCTACAAAAACTTATTTGTTCTGACACTAATGCCTTGCACCCCCACCCTTCCATTGGGCCTAAATCCCCCCTCTACCGTCCTTAGAGAACTAGCCCCCTCTGTCCTCTGAAGGACTGCAGCCTTCAGCTCAGGGAGTCTCAGCCAGAGCTGCAAACTGGAATCAACTGAGGAGCTTTAAAAAAAAAAAAAAATACTGATGCCTGGGCTCCACCCCCGACTTTCTGATTTGGTTGGGCTGGGATAAGGTCTGAGGCCTGGGCTCCACCCCCAATTTTCTGATTGGTTGGGCTGGGATAGAGTCTGATGCCTGGGCTCCACCCCCAACTTTCTGATTTAGTTGGGTTGGGATAGGGTCTGAAGCCTGGGCTCCACCCCCAATTTTCTGATTGGTTGGGCTAGGATAGGGTCTGAAGCCTGGGCTCCACCCCCGATTTTCTGATTGGTTGGGCTGGGATAGGGTCTGAGGCCTGGCATGTTTAAGCTGCCCAGGTGACTTGCAGCCAGAGACTAGAACTACGGGCTTTAGAGGCCTTCACATATCACTCACTTAGGAAAGACTCTGATGACACCACCCTCATCTCCCACCCTCAAACCCACCCCTTGTCATATGCTCTAGTATCACACTTCTCTCCTTCCTGGAAATTATCAGAGCTGACAGCTGGGATCTTGTATTTATGTCTGTATTTGACTGTTTCCCAGAAACAGTCAGATAAACTGGGTGGCAGCACTTACAAGCACAGTGGTGGCTGGTACACAGAAAGTATCCAAAGATCCCTCCTTGAATAATTGACTATAGTGTACGAGAAGCACCAATGTAGGAATTATAACTTAAATTGATTGACCTAGGGTAGGCAGGGGTTCTCAAACTTCAGCCCGAATCAGAATCACAGAAGGGTTTGCTAATCTGTAGCTTGCTGAGATTCTGATTCTGTAGAGCTTCTGATTCTGTAATTCTGGACATAGCCCCCAGAGTTTGCATTTCTAAATATTTCCAGTTGACACTGATGCTGTTGGTTCCTGGGCCACTTCATCAAGAGTTAACAAAACATAGGGCAAATAATATGGCTCGTAGCACCAGATTGCCTAGTTCAACTCCCTGCTTTGCTACTTATTAGCTGTGTGGCATTAGAAAAGATGCTTAATCCAGAAGTGCCTCTATGTCTAACCTCTGTAAAATGGAGACAATATCAAAACTTACCCCCTCAATTTGTTATAAGGGTTAAATGAGTTAACATTTATAAAATACTTGGAAAAACACTTGACAAGAAGGAGGCACTTTAAAAATATATTAGTGCTTAATGCTTTTAATGGAGGTATCTTGACAACAACTGGGAAAAATTGCTTTAAAATTTTAATCTCATTTGAAATCAAAAACAACTGCCCCCCCACACACACACACACATGAAAAATCACTATGGCATCCAAAACTCAAACTGTAATACATTAGATTTGTAATTACCATAATAAATGCCCTTAATGGACCCTCTAGACCAGGGGTGTCCAACCTTTTTTCTTTTCTGCAACATGTTGGAAAAATGTGAGTTGTCTTGAGTTGCACAGTAAATACACAAACATTAATGAAAGCTAAAGAGCAAAAGAAAAGGGCTATCGGTATTTCTGCAATATATGACAGCACAGATAAGCAAAACAATCCTCAAATAATCTGCATGTGGCCCGTGGACTACAGGTTGGATACCCCTGTGTCTTAGTCTGTGCAAGTACTTTACAAGTGCATCTTATTTTACGCTTTCAAATATGAAGTAGGTGTTACTGTTTCTCAGTTAAAATATGAAGAAAGTGAGGCTCAGAAAGGAGTGATATTTGAGTAACTTAGCTAGAAACTTCTAGAATTGAGGTATTCAGCATCTCTTTAGAAGTGGAACAAGCAACAAGAAAGGAAACTTAGATGATGTATAATTTAGGACTTTTTCAGGCACAAGTAATACAAATCAAATTGACTTAAACAAAGAAGACAATTACTGGCTCCTGTGTCTTAAAGCCAGGGGTTCCTGCTTCAAGTACAGCTGGATCCAGGGTCTCCGATCTGAACTCCAGCCTCCCTTTCTTTCTCCCTTGGATCCAGGGTCTCTGATCTGAACTCCAGCCTTCCTTTCTTTCTCCCTTGGATCCAGGGTCTCCGATCTGAACTCCAGCCTCCCTTTCTTTCTCTCTTGGATCCAGGGTCTCCGATCTGAACTCCAGCCTCCCTTTCTTTCTCCCTTGGATCCAGGGTCTCCGATCTGAACTCCAGCCTTCCTTTCTTTCTCTCTTGGATCCAGGGTCTCCAATCTGAACTCCAGCCTTCCTTCCTTTCTCTCTTGGATCCAGGGTCTCCGATCTGAACTCCTTTTTTTCTCTCTTGCTCTTACTGCTCCTCCCTCACTCCCTCGTTCCCTCCACTTCCTTCCCTCTTGGGCTTTACTCTCCTCATGTTTGCCTCACTCTCCACTAAGCCGCTCCACAGGGTGACCCCCCCCACCACCACCAGCAGAACAAGACTAACACCGTGGCTTATGATTCCAGAGTTGTCTTCTCCATGATCCCCTGGTAAAAGTTCTGGAATGGAGTTTCACTGGGACAAGCTGAATTTCATGCCAATTACAAACCAGTCGCTGGACTCCAGCTTGTAAAGCATGTTAATTCACCTAGCTGGGGTCACGTGTCCTCCCCTAGGGTTGGGGAAGTAACTTCTCAGGGGACTGGGAAGCACAAGTCCCCAAAGGAAAATCAAGGAACTGTTAGCAAAAGAAGAGAATGGGGGCTGATGTCTGAGTCAGCTGTTCTTCGCAATGCCTCCCGCTGCCCTAGAAGGCCACTGGGCTGGCAGTCAGCAATCTGGGTCTAGTTATGTTGACTTTGTCAAGCCTGTCATTTTCTCTTGGCTTTATATTCCTCATCTATTAAATGAAGGAGTTGGCTTGGAATTCTGGGCTTCCTCTTATCAGCAAAGGTCAAAGACTTCTATGTACACATGTCTTGCTGACCGAATCTGAATATGACCAAATGTAATCATTGGAGGTGGGGGGGCTCTGATTGAAAGAAAGAACCTCAGATGAGCCTGGGAATCACATAGCCTGTGAAACAGAAGGAGACAGAGGTGAGTTTGTCAGAGCAGTAATGGTGGCATCAGTAGCAAGATGCTCATATGCAGTCCCTCAGCTGGCAGTACAGAGAGGGGCTGAAGGAGATGGTTGGAGAAAAAGCTTCCAGAAGAAAGTGATGCTTGAGCTGATCCTGAAAGCAAGGATGGGGATTGCCATGTAAATGGGAATGGAGGTGCATTTCTAGCAGGAAAAACCATGAGGGCCATGAGGCCTAGAGGTTTATGGTATGGCTAGGAATTATAGTCTGCAGCGTAAAGAGCTTAGTGAACACTCCATTGGGAGGTGGGCTATGAGCAGACCGTGAAAAGCCTAACAAGCTTGGGAGGAGGTTTGGGCTCTGTCCTGGAGTGGAGGATGAGAAGGCAGGAGGGAGGGAGGAAAGTTAGAACATCCCATCCAGCACTGAGCACAAGGTATCTAATATAATCCTCACCAAAGTCAACTAATAAAATGAATGTTTATTATCCCCATTTTACAGATGGGAAGATTAAGGCTTAGGTAGGGTTGAACAATATGCCCAGCCTCTTGTACCCTGGAAACGTGTTCATAGGTTTGGAGCTCTTACCCATCTGGTGAGTTCAGAGCTAGCATTTCCTCCACTTTGCTCTTGACATCTCACCAGTCTTCCCTTTCAGAGGAATAAGGACTGGATTTAGCTCTTAGCAAGCAGGAATTGGGATGTGGCAGTTGAAAACATCAGCTCTCTTCTTAGTGTCACACATAACACCCAATATTTTTAGCAGTTAGCATTCTTCTCCAATTGGCCCAATAGAAATTATTTTTAACTCATGATAATGTGGTGTTTGGGAAAGTTGGTTAGTAACTAAGAAGAAGAACCCTTGGCAATTTCACAAAGTATCTAACTGGTTATTACTTCTGGAAACAAGGCACTGAGCAAGTTCTCTGGAAAGAAGGCAGGCAATCTTGGAGAACACATACAACTCCAAATATAGAAATATATTTAAATCAAGTAACTTTTATAACTGAACCAATGGACATAGGCCACCATGTAAGCTTGCCACAGAGCATTAATTGAGTGAAAAAATGTGCCAACTCTTCATCAAGTTCAAAAATACTTGAATTGCCTAGGAAGTAGGAAATTCAAATTCAGATTTAGGAACTAAGGATGAAAATTCTGTGATAGCCATGCGCTTGATATGAATTCGCTATCAGGTTTGGAAAGCTTAACAGACTAATTTCTGCTTTTCCTTTGATTAAAAATTAAAATTTAAAAACAAGTCATTACATTTTCCTTACATAAAGTCATCTTGACACTGTATTTTTACTACCAAGCTATGGAAACATATCCGTCCATTTTTCCCGTTTCAAAAGATACGGTGAGCAGAAAACCGTCTAAAGCAATTTTTTAAAAAGAGAGCCCTCCACTTAGGGTATTAATTCTGTATATTCTGTATTTCTAAAAGTAATTGAAATGGTCACCACATAAAACTTGATGTCCTAGCTCCAAAAGTGTCATTTATAAATGACTGTCCATTTGGACCCATTTATAACACTGCAGAAGAAGTTTGCAATACAGCGAAAGTATAAGAACCTATAAAGGATTATGTAATCACTATGTCCTGTACACAGAGTGTTGGTTTTGGATTGCTAACAAATGTTCAAACTCCCTTGGAAAAATTAAAAAAAAAAAAAAGAAAAAGAAAAACAACAAATTGTGGGGCCAAGAGGATGAGTGGATCAAGTGTCAGCGTTTATGTTTGAGCAGTGTGGATTGGCTCCAGCCTGAGGTTAACTTAGAATTAAAATGGAACTGGTGGTCTTGCCTTGGCAGACAAGAGGTTATAACAAATCTATGACCACATACATACAGACACCACGGTCGCCAGCTAAACCACACACATGTGGCACACTCAGAGAGCTCCGGCAAAGCAACACAACTGGGCTCCCTCTGCTTCCCTTTCTAGGAGACAGAACAAACTTTATCCCCCTCACACAGCAGTTAGAGAAACCTACATCATAGTTCACAGATTAGATCATCTTCCACCCAAAAATTTAAATTACCATTATTAATAGCCAGAGAAAGTTCATCCACAGTAGAAAGCAACCTATCTATCATCAACCAATCCTTCATCTGCATACCAATTAATCATTCATCTGCCTGCCAATGCGATCATGATTTTCCAGAAAAAAAAGAAGACGTCTTCTGGGATGTTTACATAAAGACTACTTTGCTTTTCTTAAATCTAATGAGTGAGCATTTTTCACACCCTCTGGGTGTCTGATTTGGAAAGTTGAACCCATTGGCTGATTGGCTGTTCCAGAAGTAATCAAGATTTAAGACAGCACTAATTAAAGCTTCAAAGAGGCAAACCACATGGAGACAACAATGCTGGGTTGTTGTCTTTTGTATCTTTTGCAAAGCAGGGGAAAAGGAAGGAAGCCCCATCAAGAATGGGAGGCCAAGGTAAGGGGTAGAGAAAAGGTGCATGACACTGGACCACCAGCATGTTCACATGGCATTCCCAGGATATAGCAGACCCTGAGAATACATTTATGGATCCATTGAACAAACATCTGTAACATGAAGAAGCAAGTGGCCTCCAAGTTCCTGGAAATGCTGAATAGAATATCACACCCTACCAAAACCAGGATGAGAGAATGATGAGACGTTTGGAAGATGGGCTCACCTGTGCTGTTCTGACAGAATTCTGTAGGGCTTAACTGGTTTCCCTTGGATCATGAATGGATCCATGATCTGTTGCTGTAACAAACCACCCCAAACTTACTGCACTGCAACAACAACCAAAATTATTACTTATAAAGCTATGGGTCACTTAGGCAGACTTGCTTATCTGGGCCAAGCTCAGATGATCATGGTCATGCTCATTTATGGCCAGGAAGCTGGAGGCTGGAATAGCCTCACTGTATGTCTGATGGTTGGTAGTCATAGGCTGGGACAATGGAGGTGACAAGGTCATGTGTCTCTCATCCTCTAGTGAATTAGTCTTGACTGGGTCTCACACTGCTTTTAGCATTCCAAGAGGGTCAGCAGAGGCATGCGAAGCCTCTTGAGGCCCAGGCTTCACTTTTCTGGCATTTGATTGGCAAAAGCAAGTCCTAAGGTCAACCCATTCCAGGGGCCAAGGATATAGATTCCACTTCTAACTGGGGGTTGCTGCCAAGTCACATTGCAAGGAATGGATTACAGAAAAAGAAAAATTGGGGGCCAATTTCAAAATTAACCTACCACATCCATCTAACCAGTGGCCATGTTAGGAAGGAACATTCTTATTTTACATTTCCAGACCCTTCCTATTATCCCACAGGAAGTTATACAAACTCTAACCCATATTTTATCCAACAGGCATCAAGACACACAGAGCATGCTGGATTTAGAGTTATACTCTCCAGCTTCTTAAAAGCTTCCAGGGTGTCATTGCTATACAACATTATGTGAGTTGTTTAACCCATCTGTGATCGCCATTTTATCCCTAAACTGGAGTTAATAACAGAGCCCAGCTCACAAGACTACTGTGAAGATTAAATAATACCCATGAAGTTTTGAAAAAGTGACTGTCACCTAAAGTACTCAAAATATTAATATATCATCATCATCAATATTGACAAAATGAACATCTTCTCCCCCTCCTCACCCCCCCTATTCATATCTCTCCCTCTATTACAAGGCCCTGGAATATAAACCTTTCTCATTCAGCATCCATTTTTTCTTGCTCTGTACCCCACACCCCATCTCCACCCCCACCAATACCCACACACCCGTGGAAGATAGACCAGCCTTCTATGGTGACAACTTTCTGGACATTTTGTGCACTTAAATTCCCAAGTTAAGCTTCAGGCCTGGGGGCTGCCTGCCAGGAGCTTCCTGCCACTTCCCGTAGCCTGAACTCTAAGAGCCTGGGGTTTGCCTTATTTAAATGTGGTGCAAGCTGGGATTCCTCAGGCCTGGGAGCAACGTTAGGGCCAAGACATTTGTGGCCTCCACTGGCTCATGAATCTGTCCTGCTTTACTGCCGCTCGGAAACTCTAGGTTTGTGTGTGTGTGTGTGTGTGTGTGTGTGTGTGTAAACACTTAAGGATGGGAAGGACCTATGCATACACAAACTCAGAAAAAGTCATGATTTGGGGAGAGAATGCTACTTTCTCTGTGTGTGTGTAAATACTTAAGGGTGGGGGGGTAGGGCGATGATAATTAGGAAGCCAATTTTTATATAGATTTTTCTAGGCTAGCTTTATCTTACGGTCATAAATACAACCTCAAATAGTGTGTAAATACAGAAACAAAGAGTTTAACTTGTTTTTTGCTGGTGTGTAGGACAATACAAACATTGTGTGAAGAACTACCTCATAAACACGATTGTCCTCATGAATGTGAAAGCATCTACTGACACAGGTATGCTATTTTACCTTTTCTCTCTTCTTTCTCTCTCTGACATTCTTCCTCTATTATTTTGTGAGTTCAGAAGATGCTTAGAGACAATTCCACATCCTTGCTACTCAAAGTGCGGTCTGCAGCCAGCCTTATTGGTTTAGCTGCCCCATTAGGGCAACTCCAGACACAGGGACCACAGTCTCTCTCTGCAGAACAAGCCTTCTGGGTTGGACGCACATTGAAATTCACACCCACAGGTTCCAGGCATTCCATGCTCACTGTCTGGGTGATGGACACATTCACAATTTCATCTTAAACTGTACAAAAGCAATTCATGCAATCAGAATGTTTGTACCCCTGTGATATTCTAAGAGTTTAAAAAAGCGAAAACTCTTGCAGAACTTCCCTGCCCCCTCCAAAGCATTACTTTCTTAAAGCCATGTGATGCCTGGTGCAGTGATTCAAAAGTCTTTACAGCCCCTAATTTTCAGCTGTTATTGGTTCTATATGTTTTTAATGTTAAATAGTTTACAGACACATTTGACAGTTTATATCTAATGAGGTTAGAAGAAGCAAATGCACCTGTTTTCTGCAAACACGTGCATGTTTTCTAGTCAGGAAAAAGACCACTGGGAATCTGAGGGCTAGAACTTTGGTGGGAGCTTTGTTAATCCAAGGCTGAGTGGCCTTAGATGGGGCAATTAAAAAAAAAATACTGAAAAGCACTAGAGTAGGCCAGTACTCCCTCAACATCTGAATGCTATTAAAATACAGATTTGGGAGCCCTGTAGCTAGAGATTGTGACTCAGCACATCTGGTTAGAGAGGCTCAGGATTCTGCCCATCGAACAGGGTTCAAATATGGCGGGTGCTACTGACCCAGGGACCACGTTTCGAATCAGAGGGCTGACGCCTCGGTGGTACATCTGGGGAAAATGAGACCTGGGGAACGTGGGTGGTGGGTCTGGGTCCTGACTAAATCACCCAATATCCTAGCAATTGCACAGAAAGCAAGATTAGACCCCAGGCTCCGAGTGCTCTTTCCAGAACTTTCTGATGTATGATGTTACTTCCAGCTGAATTCCTATCTTAATGTCTTCTCTTGTTATGTGACTCTCGTATTTTCTTTGCCATATGAACCATGGCATTCTTTTCAGTTTCCAACTCGCAGTCTGTTTCCTTAACCCACCTAGAACTTAAATGTTATTGTATTCTTAACTTTGTGTGGGTTGTTTTTTTTTTTTTACTCAGTCTTGCTCTGTCTCCCAGGCTAGAGTGCCGTGGTGTCAGCCTAGCTCACAGCAACCTCCAACTCCTGGGTTCAGGCCATCCTCCTCCCTCAGCTTCCTGAGTAGCTGGGACTACAGGCGCCAGCTCACCCACTAATTTTTCTATTTTTAGTAGAAACGGGGCCTCACTCTTGCTCTGGATGGTCTCAAACTCCTGAGCTCGAGCAATCCACCTGCCTCAGCCTCCCAGAAAGCTACGATTACAAGTGTGAGCCACTGAGCTTGGCTGTGATTTATTTTTTTTTTCAATCTTGGCAGAAGGCTGAAACATAATGCTCAAATAATGTTTGGTGCCTGGGATCCTCTCCTCCTCCGTTTCTCTTTCTTAAGTCACGGGTTTTGGTTTCTCTAGTCCTTGCTCCAGCCTGGCCCCGTCTTCCTCACCATCGTCTCCACTGACTGACAGTCTCGAATGCACGCGGCAGCCCCCGGACCACCTGCTTTCCCCTGTACTTTACTTCCAAGTTATGCACGCCCTCAGCGAACACGAAGTGGCCAGTGGAAAAAAGGAAAAGAAATAAATAACTTGCCTTTGAGGAAAGCAGTTCAGGAGTCTGAGGGGAGCAGACAAGAGGTGAAAGCAGAAACGCTGACTCACTTTCCACTTCAACTTACACTAACACGTAGAGACCATGGAATACTGAAGCTCCAGTTCAGAACCAAAAAACAAAATCATCAAAATTGTAAAAAGCCACACCCACAAGAGAATGTGTCTAATAATAACTTTTTAGGAATAGTTTAGTTGAAAGATATAGAGAGTTTCAGGGTTTCCAAAGAAAAAGCACAAGGTATCACAATTCTATGTTGTATGTTAGCTGAGCCTCCAAAGCTCAGCTGATCCAACTGGGAAAGCACGGACCCTCTTTCTGCATCAGGACGTGTCGCCACTCTTGAAAAATTTGTGCTTCGCAGAAGGAAAATATCCTTCTGAATAGGGTTACCAGATGTAGCAATAAGAACATAGAATTCCCAGTTACTTCTCAATTTCAGATAACCAGTAAAAAAATGTGAACATTGAGAAGGTCTCATGCAGTATTTGGGGCATGGCCATACTGAAAATTATTTGTAGCTTATCTGAAACTCAAATGTAATGGCCAATCCTTTATTTTGCTGGCAACCCTTTAGAAAATTAAAAGCCAGACAATTTTACCAAGAGGAAAAGAGACACATCACAGAGTAGGAATTTGAAACTGATGTACCTGGCCAAGGGTAGCTATTCGGAATATACGTGTATAAAGGATGCTTACAGATCAATAAGAAAAAGGTAACACAATTTTAAAAAATGGACAAAAGACTGCAAGGGGCATTTCTCAAAAGAGGATAGCTAAATGTCCAGGTCAGAGGGCACTCTACTGTTCATCATGGAAAGGAAAATTAAAACCCCATGGAATTCCATGAATAAATCATGGCATATTCCTATAATAAAATGCCATCTAGTAACCAAAAGGATCTGCATTAAAATGCTACAAAATGGATGAATCTCTCTCACACACAAACGAGCAAAGGAAAACAGACACCAAAAGGCACATACATTGCGATTCATTCAAATAAAGTTTCAAAAACAATAACATCTAGTCTTAGGTGGTAGGAATAGATTAGCAGCTGCCCTTGGGTATGTGGTGGTGAGGGCAGGAGCGCCCAGGCAGCCGGCCTGGTTCTGCTTCCTGGCTTAACTACTGGTTTGATCTCACTTTGTAGAGTCACGGCACTGACTGCACATTTGTGATCTGTGTCCTTTGCTGAATTTACTTTATACTTCAAAAAAAGTTGACATTACAACCTCCAAAAGAAGTTACCAAGGAAAATATTGGTACCTTCTGACCTTCGTCGGGTTTGTGTCACAGAATCAATACTGTATCACAAACGAGGTCTGACAGTTCGGTTCACAAACTCGTTCTAAGGGCCGCACACCTCACTGCTGAATATCCCCAAGGTCACCTTCAAAGTACTCCCCCTGGGAAGCTAGGCACCCATGCCAGCACCTTGTCCAGCCTTCAAAGCAATCTTCAGCAACTTCTTCAGAAAGCCCGAGGCAGTTTCCCTCCACAGATGATCTGCTCCAACACAGCACAGATCTCTCCCCAGCAGTTTGGGCTGTGTGGTGGATGTCACTCTGCTGAGGTATATGAGGGCTTAGCTTCCTCATGCCAAGAAGTGGTCAATTATGTCATAACCTAGAAAATATCTGCTATACGAAATAAGAGCTTGCCCCTGGTCCTTTACCCCACAGCTGGTTAAAAACCCCAGGCATCATATGTTGGGGGAGTTCATAAGACCCTCATTCTTGTTTTTAGATGTGTCATTCTAAGAGGGCCACTGAAGCCCTCTTCCTCTCCATTTGTAAGAGAGGAATCTGTTTTAGTGGTTCCTAAGGTCATTCCTTCTTCAGGAGTCTACAAACCCATGAACCTACAAACAAGAACCAAAAAAAAAGCACCGTCCTCTCCAACTTTCTCTTGGCACAAATGGGGGTTTTCCTCTAGATAACAGTCCCTCAGGATGTGTGGGTCACAGAGAGACGCAGAGCCAGTAATAGGACCGGGAAAAGAAATCAAGGACAGAAAGGGCAGATGCAATGCCCCATCAGAGGAGAAAGTTTTAGAGTTTCTTTTTCTCCCTTTGAAGTCCATAGAGGCAAAAAGCAACAAAATTCACCACTGCATTAGCCAACAATAATATCAACCAGCAAACACTTAGTCCATTTTCAGATTCCACTGCTACAGTAGCAACAGAAAGTAGCCAGCTTCTTTGCAGGGGTTCACGGGTAGGGAGGAACCAGCAAATCATAGAGACACACCCACTATTTAAACTCAGATCTGCTAAAATGACTCTTTTATGAGAACCCATGAGAAAATGGTTGACTTCCAGCCCTTATGTTATCAGAATTGTTTGACACTGAATTACATGAGCCTAGACTATAAATCTTGACTTCAGCCTCCGATGCAAGGCATTTGATGTGTCTGGGAACCTGCTACAAGAAAGAAATTAGCTGTAAAACAAAGTAGAATGCCTGTTCCCATGGGAAGACTCAGCAGGGCTGCTAATAGATCATGTGTTCATTTGGAAGACACTTGTTCCTTTGGTCAAACAGCAACTAATATTTTCGCTTTCCATAGCCTTGAACAGGAAATATGGTACGAGGGGCCGATAGACAGGGCAAGGCATCATATTAATTACACGGTCAGTAAACATTTGCTCACCCGTGTTTCCTAACGGTCTGAACGCTTCCTGGTTGGAGATCAGTGATGCTGCTGACCCCTGTTAACTTGTTTTACTCTTGTATAAATGTCTGGGAAAATGAAGTGCGTTTCCAGAAAGCCCCAGATTGAGAGGAGGATGGGGGAGCAGAGGAAGGCAGCCCCCTTTTCACCTAACAATGATGGGAGCAGCCCCACTTGCGTCTCCTGCTGTAGTGGCCTTAGCCTGCTGTCTGCATGAAGACGGAATCTGGCACTTGGGGAGAGTGACTAGGAAAGGTGATTTGAGCCACTGAGAAACTGTGGCTCTGCGAATAACCTGGGGGAGATATACGTCAAAGAGAGGCTCAGAGTCATCCTAAAGAAGACTAAAGCAAAGCCTGGCATGCAGCCTCCTGTCAGAGCACCCTGCCATCTCACTGCTCCACTTGGAAATCTCTTCTCTGCAGTGACTCTGCAGGACAGACAAGGGACCTCTCCGCTGAAGCTCCTCTGTAAAGCAGAAGTTTTCAAAGACATCCCCTGGGAACTTGTTAGAAACGCAGAATCTCAGGCCCTACCCCAGACTTACCCTATCAGAAGCCCTTGGGGTAGGACCAGTGATCTGAATTGTAACAATTTCTTGAAGTGATTCTCATGCCCCAAATAAAGCCTGAGAATTCCTGCCATGTAAAGATTCTCCTATACCAGCTCTGTGCATGCCACCTGAGCCTGGGATCAAGCTTTTCATGATCTACAAGGACCTCATGATCCTACCCCAACCTCTAAGCTCCAGTCCCCAAAGCTACGTTTATCCACCTCCGCCTGGTTTGTCCCCACCACCGCCACCACCTTGAGGACTTTCCCTGGAACCTCCTTCTTTCTGGCTGGCTCCTCAGCTCATCTAGGCGCCTATTCAAATGCCAAACCTTTTGTAAATTACCTCCCCCATACCACAGATATCCTTGAAGTTCCCGCCAACACTGTCCAGTAGACTTGTAGCAACTTTCCGAGATCAGAGGTCACTTTTCCCATGAGTTTGTTTATGAGTTCAGGGTCCGTATTCCCCAACAAGGATGTGGCACTCCATTGGTATTTCAGGCACCAGATATTTTTAATGGCCACTTTTCCAATAGAAATCCCTCTCAATTCCAAAAAGCTCAGCACTCATGCTCTCCGCTGTCACTGTTTCTCAGAACCTATTTGCATTCATACTGTTATAAATCAATGCAAATGGAGAAGAGAAAAAACATTTATAATTTTAAAAAATATACAATTTAAATTTTAGGCATCAATCAATAAGTGCCAGGTAGTCTTAACAGAGGCTGGTAATGAGGTCCCAAAAATCACCCCTTGCATCCATGAAGGGCCTGTAATGTCTTTCAGTAAAATGGCTCTGATTTAGATATAGCTTCTTATGGAAAAATTTACAAACAGAAGTGCCTGAACTCTGAGAAATTTTGTATTAGCTAGATGGATAAGCCATAACCAAACTTCAAAGCTTCTACGAACTGCGTATCTAACTGCACTACATATATTTATATTTCCTATCTCTACTTTATCTTTTTAAGTCTTTTCTTAAAGCTCAACTTAAGAGACAGAAACTTGGATTTGAAGAGATGTGACTGAGGATGCAGGGGCTTGGCTACAAAATAGCTGGTTATTTCATTGGTCTTTCAACAAAATGTGCTTCAACGACACTATTTTTGCCTCCATAATGGCTTAAATGCGTCCACCAGGCATTAGAGTCACTCACTCCCAGCAAAGATGGAAGAATAACAGAGATGACAGTGCATTTAGAAAGAGGCAGACAATGCCCATGTCAGCTCTAGTCCTCTGTCATCAGAGATATGAGCTCTAGGCTGGGCGCTGAGCATTAGTCCATGGAGTCTGAGATGAGTTCATGGGGCTGGAATTCAAAACACTAACCAGCTGTGGGAACCCAGTGAGCAGCCTGTCACACTGAATGGTATCCAGATTAGAGCTGTGAGAATTTGGGAAAACCCTTCTTGCTAAGTAAATTTATTTCTTTACTCTTTCTTTTCTTTCCTTCCTTCCTTTCTTTCTTTCTTTTTCTTTCTTTCTTTCTTTCTTTCTTTCTTTCTTTCTTTCTTTCTTTCTTTCTTTCTTTCTTTCTTTTCTTTCCTTCCTTCCTTCTTTCCTCCTTTCCTCCTTTCTCCCTTCCCCTTCCTTCTTTCCTTCCTTCCTTCTTTCGTTCCTTCCTTCCTTCCTTTTTCTTCTTCTTTCTTTCAAATTTGTCATGTTTCATACAATCCTGAACCCATAGCCACATAATTTATTAATGGGAAAAAGCCAAGTCTAGAAATAATTTGTTGAAGCAATCGGATACATTGCAACACTGACTAATTGATGACCTTGTAATTATAATTTTTAGGTATATTTTTATACCTAAAAATAAAGCATTTAAGCCATGTGGAGACAAAAATAGGAAATATAGGAGCACTAGGCTTGTGTAGCCAAATGTCCCTAACTGTTTAGAGATAGGTACTGAGGAATGTAGAGGTAAAATAAAATGAAGAGGAATAAAATGACCCCTGGAATTTGCTTTACAATAATTCAGAAAAATAAAGAGAGAGAAAGAAGAATAGATATAAAAAAAAATACCATAAATCCTCAGGAATTCTTGAAGCCGAAGTGGATTATAGGGGAATTGAAAATAAAATTCTCTTTCCCTGTAAAAGTATGTTTGAAAATAAACATAATAAAATTTTACTATCAAAAAGGAAAAATAAATAATGCTCAACCAAAGGAAAAGTTACATTTTAAGGAGTGTAAAAAAAGGACTTTTCAGTTCAGATGTTTCTCAACCAATGTCAAATAATTTACAAATCAAAAAAAAAGATAAACTCAGTTTCTCAGAGTTTTGAGTCTTAAATACATCTTTCTGTGATTTATGCATTGTTAGGAGTAGGCAGAGAAGCTTAAAATGAATCAGAAATTGGAAATGGCACATTGCTTTATTTAGTACTTGATGGTCAATTACTGATCACACCAGTGGCCATAGGGAGAACAGACCAAGGTGGAGAACTGGGGATTCTAAGTTCTACTCCTGTATTTTTCCCCATGAGTCTCTGTGTGACTTTTAACATCTCTATGCTTCAGTTTTCTCGTCTATAAAATCACAGTATTGTACACTTTTAGAGCTAAGGTTTCTTTCAGGCCCGAAGTTACAAATTCCAGATTACATAAGCAAATCTGTTTAAGTAACATGGGAGATAAGAAAAGGCCAAGTTCTAGATATGAGTTGGCAAATCAGGAGATAGCAAATTTATTAAGCTCCTATTGAATTCTCAACACAGGAAACCCAAGTGTAACAACCTTTGCTCTTAAGAAAGTCTATTTGGCAAATGAAATAATATGGAAAATAAACAGGTTCTAAAAGAGATCCTAGTACAGCATAATTCTATTAAGAAAAGGAAATTGCCAACTCAAATATTTCACGCTGTTTTTTTCCTAACACAGAAAAGATAGATATAAGTGGGCTTTATGCACCCAAAAAATTTTAAAATAATTAGGTCCTTTACAGTGATGAAAAATTATATGAAAACGTGTACTTTTAGTAAAATTAAACTGTTTGAAGTAGGAGGATTGGGAAAGAAGAGATGAACTTACAGGACTACCTAACACATTTGCTAATATTCTCTGAAAAAGTTGGCACGTGTGGGCTTTGCAAGTACATGACTGATTTTAGAAAGATGCAATACTAAGTGTACAAAGCTATGGCCCATTTGATTCTGAGGTCTTGATTTGTGCCACATGGTATCTCCCAAATTTCTTCCACTCTGGATGCTGTATTTGAAATTTAAGGTTAATGAACTTCACATTACTAAGTGAGCTGTCACTCTTCACTGGGACATGGGGGCACTGGGGCTATCCCACAGGGAAAGTTCATTATGCAAACTTTTTTTATTACGTCATATACACATAGATCATGAATACATTTATGCATATGTGGGGTACAATGTGCTTTTTTTAATATACAATCCGATGTGCTTACATCAAACCAATCAACATAACTTTCACCTCATTTACTTGATTATTGTGTTAAGACATTTATGTTCTACGCTTGGCAGATTTGATTTGTACCCTTGTAATATGTCCCATAGGTGTGGTCCCGTCGTTTACTCTTCCTCTATCAAGCTTCCCCCCTCTCCTCCCTTCCCACTCCATTTCTCTCCTTCATCCTGGGCTATAGTTGTGTTCTATCTTTCATAAGAAAGGGTGAGTAAATATAAGTTGATTTCACAGAAGTACTGAGTACATTGGATACTTTCATGAAACTGCTTGGTTGAGTTGCCACAAAATTTATTTCATGAAAATGCTTAGGTGTCCCAGGTCTCGTGTTTCAGAAAGTACGAGTCACTTAAATCTACCTCTGCACCAGATTTGTGCCCTTCTTTTTTTAATTCAAATCGTTCTATTCCTTCCTAAGGGCCAGCCATACATTGCTGGGGAATGATACCTGAGTAAGAAAGAAAATCTTACTACTTTTCTGAAAAACCTTAAACAGAGGAAAGAGAATTTTATCCATTCCCACGTGCTCTGAATTTTATCCATTCAGCTGTCATTTATAACAGAACATAAAAATACAACATGATGGCATCTATTAACACATTTGATTCATAGCAGAAATTGAGCACTGGTCCCAGAAAATGATCACTTTTCTTCTTAAGTTTTTAAAGAACTTTTCTGAACTCTAAATTGCCCTTTCTTATCTCTTGAGACCAGTTCTTTAGTCAGAAATGGTTCCCCAATTTTATAATGGACGTGAGTAAAGGGAATAAGATTCAACATATGTTGTGAATGGTATACTCATTCTAAAGTAATCTTTTGACAATGGGTATGATTCCATGAGGTTGGCCATAATTATATTTAATGTGACTTTCAGAATAATTACTTGTGCTATCAGATAGAAGGTATTTCTTCAGTACTTCTTGCAGTTGTACTGGCCATACTGAAATAAGGAAATAGAGGTGGATTTCTGAGTTGTTTAAACCAGAGGTTTTCAGTCTCAAGTCAGCATCAGAATCACCTGGAACATTTAGAAAAATACAGATTCCTGGTTGCCACCCCTCCCCCCCCCCGAGTTTCTGATTCAAAAGTTCTGGGCTGGAATCTTAGAAATTTTATTTTTAACAAATAGTTACATGGACCCAATCTGTGAACCACACTTTCAGAACCATTAAACTGCATCTATGTAGCTATTGGAATACCAGCTATTATAAGTAACACAGTATCCATCTCTGCAGAGCCTCAAGCCATCTGAACATTTTGACTGGGCTGGTAGGTAAAAAGGAGCCTTTCCCTACCCATTTTGGAAACCAAACACTCAATAATTCTCACTTCAGTTTTGAGTTCAGCTCAGAGTGCAATCCACTCAAAATTAGGGGAGATAGCTATTAATTTGCAGGCTGAGGAAGCTCATTTGGTCACCACGTAATCCTGGTCACAAGAAGGTGTAAAAAGCATGGAGAATTTTCCAGAAGGATAGGGGAGTGTGTTTTAGTTTTCTGCCTCTATGACTGTTGCCAGCAACATAAAAAGGCCTGTGGAAAGCTCTGGAGTCTCAGGGTGTGGTGTAAAGTCCCAGTCACAAGACCCTAGGAGGTGCCATTCACCCCACTTGGTGTGGCCATTGACCTTCGGGGGTAATCAGTTTCATCTCTGTCCCCTCTGGATCCTTGGACGTGCTCGCCGGTCTGGGCCTCTGCTTTCGTCACCGGACCTTCTGGTGGTCCCTCCGCTAAGGTGACGATGACAACAAGTATAAAGGAGCCTTTCAACAGTGATTTCCTGTATCTCGCTTATCCCAGCTCAGAAAAATTATACCATTCAAATGAACTGGCGCCTGGTGGCAAGGAAGAGGAGAGGGCTGGGGGTGGGGACAACGCAGGGGGAGGGGACTCCCTTTCAAAGCTCTCCCTGTGAGCCCAGGAGCCAGGAGCAGGAAGAGGCGGAGCTCAAGCCCAGCTATTTTTAAATTATAATGGGAGCCCTTTGGTGCCCTGGGTCTCTTTCTCTCAAGCTCCTGAACAACTTGCCAAAGGCATAATTGCCTGGGCAGTTCATTCTGGCTCTGCTTCCTCCATGCTCAGACTGGCAAGCAAGCGCAGCTCGGGCCAGGCCACGGGCAATCTGGGCCCTTCCCTTAAAATCTGCAACCTCCTGTCACTGATCATCTTCCAGCAGGACCTCAGGAGGGGAGGAGGAAGGAAAACTCCCCGCTGATTGGGGTGGAAGTTGTGTCCTAAAGCACGAGGCAACCACACGCTGCCTACTCCCGCAGGGGCCACGTGGCAGCTGTGGGTCTCCGGGTGAAGCGGGAATTGCGTGGCGCACGGGTGGGGCTGAGATGGCTCCCCTGCTCTCACGCTGGGGGCCGGGAAAGGATTCCCAGCCATGACTGTGCCAAGCTAACCAAAGGAAAGAGAAAATTAGCTCTTGGGTTAATACAAGAAAATCTCAATAAGACAAAGGCCTCTCTCAATTTACCCTCTGGCCTACTTACTGGGACATTAAAAGGAGTGCAGTCTGCACCCGGAAAGGGAGCTGAGCCCGAGTTAACACTTGCTGCCTCTGTTTTATTTTTAGGCTCTTCGTCAAAGACAGCAGAGCAGGGCCAATTACACTTTGGGCCTCAGACCACAGTCGGTTTTCTCAGGTTGCCCGCACACAAAGGCCCTAAATAATTTTCCACAGAGACCTGGCCAGGCCGCGGAGCCAGATCTCAGAGTGGCCGCTGAAGCTGGATATGTGAGCGCAGTTATCTGTCCCCAGTGGGATCTGTATCATCACCCCATTTGATTTTTCCATTCACTTGGTGGCGTCTTCCTGCTAAAGCAATGCTTACCAAAAAGAAAAAGAAAGAAAGGAGAAGAAAACAGAAGAAAAGAAACAAGAAAAGGAAGAGAAGTATAATAGGGGTGGTATGACTAATCTAAGAAAAACTAATTCCAAGACCCAAGTCACTATCTTTAGTAAAAATGCCATTGAAAGGAAGCCTGCAGAAAGGACTTCCTGGGATATGTCCACCTGTGTTTGTGGTTGTTTTTTCTTTCAATTTTTGTGGAGGAAATTCAGCTGTCACTCACAACACCTGGGGAGCCTGGGAATATCCATGGTGATCAGTCTAATTGGCTTCACAAAGAGGTCTCTAATCTGTGCTGGCCAAGGGGAAGGAAGTTCACCAGACCAAGACACCTGAGCACTTGTCCCCACACTCCCCAGCCAGGCCCAGACCACCTCAGGCATGATTTGACAAAGCTGTACTATTAAATATTTTCTTCACATCAATTTTTGCTTAAACCAAGTCATTGAAGAAGAAAACAATCAATCCTTGTGGGGTAAAGTGGAAATAGAAACTTGGAAACAAAAGTATGTGAGCAGCTCCAACAGAATATAACAGAAACATAGCAGAAACCTTCCTGACCCAGCCTCCAAGCCCAGGGCCTGCTTCTCTTCCTTTAGAACGAGCATTCACTCGAGACGGGAGCTGTGAGATGTGCTCACAGCAAATGGAGACTGTCTGTCGACTCACAAGGAATGAGGAAAAAGGGATGAGAACATAAATCTCACAGCAGAAGCTGATGTCATTTACTTCTGCTCTTTGTCAGTATCCCAAAAAAAATCATTTCAAGGAATAGCTAAGGAGATATATATATATAGAGAGAGAGAGACAGCATCTCACTTTATCGCCCTGGGTAGAGGGCCGTGGTGTCACACAGCTCACAGCAACCTCCAACTCCCGGGCTTAGGCGATTCTCTTGCCTCAGTCGCCGAGTAGCTGCGACTACAGGCACCCCCCACAGGGCCCAGCTATTTTTTTGTTGCAGTTTGGTGGGGGCTGGGTTCGAACCCACCAGCCTTGGTATATGGGGCCAGCACCCTACCCACTGAGCCACAGGCGCTGCCTGACAATATTTTTCAAACTCTTTGTCAGCCATGATTTATTTAAAAAAAAAAGGGGGGGGGTTGTATGTTGCAAACTATTCCTCCTCTCTCTCCCTCTCTCCCCCTTACTCCCTCCCTCCCTCCTCACTCTCTCATATATAAATACTTAATCCTTTCAAAGAATAATGCAGTCTGACTTTTTTTATTCTGTTCTATTTAATTTTTTTAAAACACCGGTTGTGACCCATTGGTGTGTTATCAGCCACAGTTTTAAAAACACAGCCTTAAACCTTGGGAAAAATTGGTTACACCCATATCCCAAAGCCCCATTCAGGGTGGAATTCCCCTCCGCACCAGTCACGGTTTTCCTATCACTGCCTGTTCAGCATGCTTGGTCACCTGCATTCAAATATTCTTCTTCAGCTTCCTTTCTTTTCCACTGAAATGTATAATCTTTTCCCCAAAGACAAAGTGTCAGGTTTTTTTTGTTCACAGAGAAAACCAAATGTGCCTTATGTCTTAATAAGAAAGATGCCCCATAAATGCACTATGACTAAGTTTAATCCTGCCCCAGATGGATACCTGGAAAGGTAAATTTAAGCATTATTTTTCCTATTTTGTTCTCACAAATAAAAAGAATACTATAACCAGAGCATATCTGTCACTTCAGCTGGTGATGAACACAGAAGAAGAAAGAGCAATTTCTCCTTTTCCTGATAAACTGCCTTAAAGCGCCTACAAGTAAAGCTTCCGTGACAGGGAACATGACGATCTCAACAAGGTACACAGCAGGCGTGTAGGTCAGAAGGGGGTTGCACAGCCACTACCTGACCATGTCGCTGCACAGGGAGGAATTAGTATGCACCATGGCATCGCGGGGCTTGGCAGCAGTGCAGCCCACACTGAAACACATCCTGCAAAACAGCGACTCTCCCCGACATAAAGTCCTGGATAAGATCATATCGCTTCTAGTTTTGTCACTTGGAGAACAATCTCAGGGAGTTTCATCTGGGGATTCTGGTTTTCTGTTTTGTAGAACAACAGATGTAGTGGAATCTTTCTTTTAGTTTCCTTTCATTGTACACCATTGTTCTGGAGTCAAAACTCCAGGCATAAAATTATATTATATAAATGGCAAGACAATGAAATCACTTGTAATTCTGTGTTTTCTTCCCAAAACAACTTTAATAACAATAGCTTGCATTTTAAAATCTAGTTATGGTGTCATGGGTTGTCCTGAGCACGTTCTTGGCATTTAGCTCAAATTAATCCTGACATTAACCCTATAATTTAGGGCAATGACCTGAATGTTTATGCCTTCTCCAAAATGTACATGGTAAAATCCTAGCTCCCCAGGTACTGTGAGGTGGAGCCTTTGGGAGTTGATTATGTCATGAGGCCAGAGCCCTCTGTGCATGGGATTAGTGCCCTTATAAAACACACACAGAGAGCTAGCTCAGCCCTTCCACCATGTGAAGACAAGGCAAGAAGGTGCCGGGAGAGAAAGTCAGCCCTCACCAGACAGTAAGTCTGTTAGTGCCTTGATCTGGGGCTTCTCAGCCTCCAATGGTGAAAACTAAATTTCTGTAGTTTATAAATCACTTAGTTTAATAGGGTTTTTTGTTATAGCAACATAAACAGACTATTATATCATTGCCAAGTTACAGAAGGGGAAACTGAAGCTTAGAGCTAGGAATTGAATTTCCCAAGGTCACGCAGCTCAAGGACAGAACCACAGCTGGACTTAATATGAATGCTCTTAACCCCTTTCCTTATTGTCCAATTCTTTCACAAGTAATTAAAAAATGACCGTGGTATTAGGACAGAGGAATAACAACCAGGCTTCCCTATGAAGACTCCAATAGATGGTAAAACGATTTAATAAGCATGCAAGAGTAATGATTAAGTGGATGAAACAGCTTTTATGAAAATCTTCCTTCTCTATATGTTACCATCAGCATTTGTCCCCACTGTCCTTCCCCCACTAACAGCCACTGCCAAATGCTTTAGGAAAGTGGTTCTCCAAGTGTGTCCACAAGATGAAGAGCATCAGTGTCGCCTAAGAACGTATCAGAAACACAAACTCTTTTATCTGACTGGTTTTAATATAGGTTTTATTATTAGGGAAGGCAAGGCCAACACATCAGGAGAGGACTGATGTTGGAAAAGATAAGTTATTATATTAATGCAAATTTCCCAAGAGAAGGGAGCACCCAAGCCATGGGATGGGCCTTATGGGGAAATTCCTGGGTGGGTTCAGAGCTCACGGGGAGGAACAGTGAAGAAGGGACGCAGGCATAGAATCAGCTAGTTAGAATAAATCTGTCAGGCTTTGAGGTAGAGGTCTATCCCTAGTCATCTGGCATCTGGCTCAGAGGTGGGTAGGGCAGGTGAAGAGGGGCCTGGAGTCTGACAATTGGATAAAGCAGGAGGGTGGGGTGAGTTGGTTGGTCTGCATTTGAAAAGTGTGCAACAGGTGAATTGTTTCTATCTCTGGGATCTGGCAAAGCTTGGGAGGGGCGGTTGCTCCAGGACCAGTAAGGTCCCAGATAGCAAAGCCTCAGGACACAGAAAACAGAAGACATGGTTAATGCATCCATCATTCTAGACCTGCTGATTGAGAAACTCTGAGAGTTGAGACAGGAGTGTTTCTACAAGCACTCTGGGTGACTCATGCACTTTACAGTGAGATCCACAGTTGTAGGGATCACAGTTATTCTCCTGTGTTTTGTATAACACAAGGTGTTATAAGTACATAGTATGCACCTTAATTTTTCCTTTCCTCAAGAATTAGAAACTTTAAGTATGGATATTAAATGTATATTCATAGACCATTTGAAGAAGCTTTCTTCAAAGGCATTAAATGTACATGAAGACTCAAAAAAAAATTCTTTATGTTCCCCAAACAGCTGTGTCTAATGAGAATAAAAACAATCAAATTTGTCAATAACAAACAGTACACTGAGGCACGCCTATGTACCCTGTAAAACTTGATGCTTAATCTTCAGAATGATCAGAAAGACAGTTTGTGGCCAATGGCCTGAGGTGCAGCCTCTATAGAGTTTCACCCTAGAAAACTCTAATTTATTTTTCTAGAATTTCCCATTAATTTTGAAGGGCCTGCTTCTAAGTTGGGGCCACAACAAAAATGGGACTATTTCATGTATATTGGAAAGATTATAGAAACCAACTTGTTACTTCTCATGTTTAGGTCCATGTTTTGAAAACAGATTAATGTTGAAAATGGGTAAATATAAGATTTGGGATCCAGTGATAGTTGTGCTTTAATTAGTTGTATGAGTTTATGCAAGCAAATAAGTCCTTCTGGGATTTTGTTTTTTTCAATGTGATGCTAGGATATTAGATGAGAAAACCTCGGTGAGTCGATCACCCAGGGACTATAACAAACTGGTCTAGATGCAGAGGTGGTCAATGTAAGGAAGAAAGTCTGCCGTGCTGTCTATATATGTGGTGTATGTCTGTCGACGAAAATTAGGTCAACTTAAGAAGGCGGTCAGTGCAGGGAGGTGGGCAACTATGGAGGTTCTACTGTATATCAACATGGTTCTATTAGCTTCTCACTGAAAAATTCCTTGAAGGGGACAATGTTTTTTTTTTTTTTAACATAGTCAAATAAATGAACTTTTCTACCCACTCTGAGCTCCAAAATCTTAAATGCATTTGTTACTTGAGCTGCTCTGTTCTACAGGTCCATCTCCAATAAGAGTTCTCAATCTTGGCCACACAGCAGAAATTATCTGGAGAAGCTTTCAAAATCCCAGTGTCTGGAACTTATTTCCAGAGGTTGTTCCTAGGTATGTCTAGGGCATGGGAATTTTTATTTTTGTCACCCTAAGTAGAGTGCAGTGGCTTCATAACTTGTAGTAACCTCAAACTCTTGGGGTCAAGCTATCTTCTTGCCACAACTTCCCAAGAAGCTGGCCACAGCACCCAGCTAGTTTTTCCATTGTTAGTAAAGAAGGGAATCTTGCTCTTGTTCAGGCTGGTCTCCAACTTCTGAGCTTAGGCAATCCACCCACCTGGGCCTCCCAGAGAACCAGGATTACAGGCACGATCCACTGCTCTTGGCAGGCATGGAAATTTTTAAAAGTTCCCCAGGTGACTCTGATGAGCAGCCAGCGTTGAGAAGTATTGCTCTGTGACAAATTCTGGTGCATTCTTCAAGTCAGGAGAGGTGGTTAGTTCTACGAGTAACTGCGTATGTGGTGGGTAGATGGGGAGGGCACCATGATTTTGGCTTCACCCCTGAAAAAGAGATGGATGATGAGCAGGAAACTGATTTCATGAATGATTCTGTGAGACAAAGAACAGAGCACTGAGTAGATAAGAACAACATCCTTTCCGCTTCTGTTAGAAAATAGAAAGATTATTGAGCTTTGGGAGCACTGCAGACAGCACGTCTGCTGGAACGTTAGTGTTCTCATGAAGGGTATCAGAGGAAGCTTATGAAAGCTCCCATCCATGTGAGAGTTTGGGGGCAGCAGAAGAGGGGAAATGACCAGGATTGTGTGCACACATAAGACACCAGAAATGCTCTCCTGAAGAAGAGAGGGAGGAAGAGTACATAGGGCTGCACCCTTGGGTTATTCAGCTGAGACACTCATGGACACAATTCTCCACCTTTCCTGTGCTAACACCCTTGACCATGTAACTTTGCAGTGTCTATGTTCAATATAGTCATGTGTGGAAAATTGCATATCAATTTTCTTTCTTCATAACTACCAAAGCTAAGAAGAACCAAAATCCTCATGACATTCGAATGGCTAAATAAACTGTGGTTTATTTATACAATGGAATACTCTGAAGCTATTAAAATGAGTGAATTTCAACCCACACACAACAATACGAGTAGGAAACTTTGCAAACATGTTAAGGGAACCAACAACATAGGCACTGGTTAAAACAGCAAGTTACTGGGCCATGTCACACAGGCCAGGAACTGAATCAGAAGCTCTGGAGGTGGGGGCTCAGTCTTCTGGGTTCTAACGAGCCCTCCCGGTAATTCTGATGCAGCTAAAGGTTGAAAATAACTATCAAAGTAAAATAAGTATTGGGTAAAATATTGGAAGTATTTAAAAACAAAATGAAATAGCATGTCAGCCACAGTTGAAAGAATAAAAGAAAGTGTATCATGTACCCTCAGAAGAAAAAAAAAAAAAGAAAAGAAATGTGAACAATAATTTATAAGGAAGAAAATAAATCCCAAAACAAAAAACAAGCCTTTGCTGTCCCTTGAAAATGTGGTTTTTTGCTCATAATTATGTTATTTCTGGTTGTAAACATTTATAAAGCATTCCACAAGGATGAAGGGATTTGGCAGGGAGGTGCCTTAAAGAGACTTCAGTGACATTACTAGTTACACACTACTTTTCATCGCATTACTGCCAAGTTTTTCTAATTCTCCTGTCTTTTAATCCTCCTTATCTCATTTACACTTTCTTTCTTTCTCCTCCCCTCAGTGAGGACTCCCACCAGCCAGCAGCACACCGAGCACAGCTGACTCCCTCGCAGAGGGGTCCGACTTAGAGACATTGATATTCTGAATCACCCTTCGGACCTCAGAAATGGAGAACTACCTACGTCAACTCTGCATCTGTTAGAGAAAGCCCAGCTTGTTTTATTACAGCATTTGTAATAATACTTCTCAACTCAACAGAGCGTCCCGAAGTTTAGACTGCTTTTACACACAGATCCTCTGTTTAGAAGCTGTGGTTTTTAACACTAGATCAAGAACATGAATATACTCAATAAATAAATCCATATTTGATTAATAAAGCTCAATGTAAGAATAGAAAACAGGATCAAAAAGGAGGTAGGTCTTGGCCTGTACACAGAAGGAGCATGTAACCCAAGCATCTGCGTCTCAGGTTTACGCACCATACCACCTGTCATGGCTGTGAAGATGAAATCCTTCATAGCAGCATGGAAGGAAGTGCAGAGGAATTGGCCTCCAGTGCCCACAGCAGCTTCCCAAGGCCAGCCAGCAGCACGCTATGCAACCCAGCTGGGGAGTCTATCTCGCTGACCTCTTGCACCAAGGAATTCCTCTGGTTTCTATTTCTAACTTTTTCAATTGTGCAACTCCTTTCCTGGGATGGGAGATCTGTTAAAATGCTTGAGAATTTGTTGCCCTTCTCTTGAGCTAAACATCAATCTTTAGACAAGAGACATTTTTCTCATCAGCTGTCTAAATCCTGGGCAGA
Organism: Galagoides demidoff; assembly: GCA_963574575.1. Taxonomy (NCBI): domain Eukaryota; kingdom Metazoa; phylum Chordata; class Mammalia; order Primates; family Galagidae; genus Galagoides; species Galagoides demidoff. The sequence continues at coordinate 47,087 of CAUYQV010127780.1, forward strand.
ATGTTTGGACAGATATTGAACAGGACAGTAGGCTAGAGCTTCATGAGGACAGCATCACCCGTCCTCCAAGAGGGAAAAGGAGCAAGGCTTGCTCAGGGAGTGATTATTTCCATTTTCACCAGAAGAGATGCTATAATCGCAAACCTCAGTAACAATATAGAAATAGGTAGACCACTGAGCCCCTAAATATGGGAACTGCATTGCATTCTGAAGGTCTGGTATGAGGTCCAGGAACTGGCGTGCTCAACCAGCAGTGCAGCTGCATCTAATACAAAGACTCCCCCACTGCCCTTGAGAAACCATGACAAACCTAGGTAGGTAGTATTCTACATCTAGGTCCAGACTGTAACTAAGCCAAATTCTCTGATTCCCATGGCACACAGGACATTTTAACATCTCGAATTTCTCAGGGCCATGTTCTTATTTGGTCACAATGAAGCAGTTTCCCTTCTTCCTCTCAGTACTGTGAATATCATTTCATTGTTGTCAGGGCAGTCTTTCCTCATCTGCTCTATATGCCAGGGGGGCAACCTCTCTTGTACCAGTGGTTTCCAGTCACGTTCACCCAATGGGCGACCCTGGCATCAGGTAGAGGGCAGAAGAAAAGAGAGGTCAGGGATTGTTCCCTCTTCTTCTCTGTCGTAGTCGGTGTCTCAGGGTGCAACAGCACCTTTGTCACATCCCTGCCTCTTGCTAAGGAAGCTGCTAGGCTCCCACTTTCACTAAGTGGACGTGGCTCCCAAGCTCAGGGACCCCACCATCTCCCTTGTTCTTCCAGCCCCAAGGGTGATAATAGTATCCTTATTTGCAAATCTCCACATTTCTTTATCCACTTCTATTTGGTATCTCAGATCCTTCATCAATTGTGCATCCAACTCCCTGTTTGAAATGTGTCTGGTTTCAAATCAGATCAGTTTCTATTCTCCTGACTGACCCTTAACTGGTGCTTGGAGTGGCTTTACGCCATCCAGCTCATGCATCAGCCTGGGCTCCCCCTCTGAAGTATCCCACAAAGTGGTGCTGAAGCTCTCGCCTTGACATGCATCACCCACAGTTCACCAGCTAACCCTGCAATCTGATTGGCCAGAGAGCATCCTCTCCTCTCAGCACCTCATTCTCCTCTCTCCTAAAGCTCTGAAATAAGAGAAAAAACACTCAGTTTTGACCTATCTCCTTATCCTGCTCATCCTGTGCCTCGTAGCCCCATAATCAGATACCCGCTAAGAATCAATTCGAAGTCTGTAGGGACTAGAGCTGTTACATTTCCCCAGGGACTTTCAACAGTAAGTCTGGGAGGAAGTTATGGGGGAATTTCAACTGGGACAAAGAGATAAATATTTGAGCACAAGGGACTCCTTTCTGTTGTATCCCAAATCATTTTGTGACAGGTTGCCTATGCTGGGTAACAAAGAGAGTGATCATAAAGATATTTGCACCAGAATGTTTATTGTAGCTCAATTCATAATAGCCAAGTCATGGAAGAAGCCCAAGTGCCCATTGACCCA
>CAUYQV010127781.1:0-46818 GCA_963574575.1 Galagoides demidoff
GGCGCCTGTGGTCCCAGCTACTTGGGAGGCTGAGACAGGAGACTCGCTTGAGTCCAGGAGTTGGAGGTTGCTATGAGCTGTGATGCCATGGCACTCTACCCAGGGGGATAGCTTGAGGCTCCGTCTCAAAAAAAAAAAAAAGAAAACATGTTTACCCTAATGCATGGCATTGCCCTGTCTGGGGGGATCATCTTACGCTATATCCATTCATCATCCAACCATCCACCCTCCATCATCCACCTAATGATCCATCTATCCATCTATCATCTACCCATCCATTCATCCATCCATCATTTGTCCATTCACCATCCACATATCCACCCACCCACCCATCCATCCATCCATCCATCCATCCATCCATCCATCCATTCATCCATCCATCCATCCATCCATCCATCCATCCATCCATCCATCCACCCACCCACCCATCCATCCATCCATCCATCCATCCATCCATCCATCCATCCATCCACCCACCCATCCATCCATCCATCCATCCATCCATCCATCCATCCATCCATTCATCCATCCATTCAAGTAAGAATTACTGAATAATTTGTTCCATGCCAGACATTATGTCCTGTGAGTTACATGGGATTCTTATTCAGTCTTCACAAGGTAAGGAACTCGTTATCTTCTCTTGGGTAAAAAAGCAAAGGCTGAAAGAAGTTATTCACTCATCCAAGTCACTTGTCCACTCACTGTGAGAATCATAACTGGAATTCAGTCCCTTATTGTCTAACTCCAAAGCCCAGCCTCCTTTTTTTCTATCATCATTTTCTGGGCTTGTCAGCTATAAGGAACAAGAGGGAAAGGGAAGGGGATAACTTATGATAGGCACATTGGTTTGGTCATGCTTCTTTGTGAAAAATGTTTCAAATGTCTTCACTTAAGTATATTTAAACTCAGGCTACAGTGAGATAACCGAGTCAAGATGTCCCAAAAAGAAGGGGAGAAACAACATGAATATCTAATTCTAAGAAACCCCCACTGGTAGGTGGTATTGAAAAGAACATAAGTGGAAGAGCTTATCTTTTCATGAGAACAGTGAGGAATGCAGAAATCCTGGGAGATATTGATCGAGCCTCTGCACTGCACCAGCTAATATGTTAGAGAAATGATAGACTTAATGATTTCATTAATTTATTAATATTTGGCCTATTTCCATAGGTGATTTTTGGGATATGGAATCAAAACAATTGCTTAAAAGTAGCCAAAAAATAAAAGTAAGGTAACCATGCAATTGTACATTTAAGAAGGAGGTCAAGACTAGGGAATACCTGTAAGGCATAAGCGCATGCCCGACAGTTCCACACAGTTCCTCTGAGTAGGCAGCATGTTTGGTTCTGAGCTTCCTGGTAACCCAAGTAAAAAGGGAAGCAGAGTCAGTCATATGATTTTCAAGAGAACAAAGCAGTTTCCTCTGTAGACAAAATGAAGAGGTGTTCACACCCTAGTAAGAGAAGCTAGAAAATCCAGCCACCATAAAACCCACAGAATGATGAAAAGAAGGCAGGATGGCCCCTGATTTGGATCCAGAATATTATGTCTCAAAGAGAAGGGAAGGGACTTAAAACTGCACAGGACAGTGGCCTAGGTCATCAGTCCAAACATACTTGATTTACTTTGATTTTGCAATAAACATTTTTTTAAATTACCAATTTTTTTAAAGCCCTTGGAAAATGTAGGCTCTTTTTAATAAAATTTTTAACTCCTATAAATGACAGTAGCTTTGTGGTTGTGCCGGTATATCAAAGAATTTAATGTGGAATTTTAGATGCTTAGCGTGGTTTCTGAAACGTCATATACTCAATAAAAATTCAATGAGTGAATGAGTAGAATATAAACTAGACTGGCTACTAAGCAAGAAGAAACGAAGGCTGGACTTAATAAGACACTGGAAGTTTTCCATTCAAATTTGGAAATAAGTGATCTCTGAGCACATGTCCAGCCACTAGACGAAAATGCCCTTTTCAGCAAGTTTATTCCTCAAATCTAAACACTCAGATACTCTGGCCATCCCACTACTTGAAAACATTAGTTTATTGGTTTTCACATATTTTGACCCAATTCCTTTGATAAAAGCAGATAGCTTTTTAATCAACATTGAGGCAGAATTATATCTACTAAGATGTGTGTAGTTGAGGGGTATAGTTTGATGAATTTTGATGAGTGGATTATTCCACATAACCACTACCTCAAAGAAGATGAAAAACATTTCCATCACCCCGGAGACTTCCCTGAGATGTCTTCACAGTTAATCCCCTCCCCTCTCCACAGGCAGCCACTGACTGAGCTGATGAGTTTTTCATCTGGTTTTTTTTTTTTTTTCTTTTAGGTTAAGGTTTAGGTGAAACAGAGGTTTTAAAGTTTTGAGGACACTGAGTAAACATGATATCTTTTTTTTTCTTATTTTTTATTTTATTAAGTCAAATGCACATAGATCATGAATACATTTATGCATATGTGGGCTACAATGTGTTGATTTTTTTTTTATTGAATGGTAACTATGTACATTAATGTACTTCTGGGGTACAGTGTGGGGTTTTCACATACAATCCAAAACACTTCCATAAAACAGGTTAACATAGCCTTCATGTCATTTTCTTAGTTATTATTTTAAAACGTTCACATTCTACTCTTAGAAAGATTCATAAACATGATATCCTTATATTAGCTTTGGGTAAACTGAGGCAGGCAGGCTTGTCCTAGGCTAGTCAATGGTAGAGCTGGAGTCATTGAGGTCCCATGGGCCAAAGATCTTTCCACTGTAATTACTGCTGAACAATTCACCTTTTCTGATGGGCTTTTGGGAATGGACTTGCTGGGAGGTGACATACATTTCATTGAAGTTAAAAATTGCAGTGGTGGTGGAAATTATTCTGAATTATCCTCAGAATTATTAAGAAAATGATACCCTTAAATAAATGTTTGAAAGAAATGAGTTTTATAGGGAATAATACCTCACAGCCACTTCTCAGAAGTCCAAAGAGGAGAAGCAAATTAAGAGACACCCTTCAAGCAGTTGGGGGAAAAAAGAAAGACACAGAGTTCCTAATAAATACCTCACCAATCCAATTATAACATTTAAATCAAGGAGAGCAAAATGCAGTATCAAATATAATGAAAGTTTTCTTTCCCATTGAAATTGCAGCCTGCCTCTAGTTGTCCAATGCCCACAGGGATTTCAAAGTCAGCTTTTATGGGAGTGGGGTGGGGGGAATGCCACGTAAATCAAAGGGAAATAATCACATTTTTCTGGTGGAAATAACTTCAGTTGTTTGATGTCATTTTGACACTCAGCATAATTTCAGCATCAACACTGAAGTTTGGGGATCAGAGTGTTTCTCTAAGATTTGTATAGTGAGAATTTACCAGTTGGGAAAAATCTGACTGAGATTTTTTTTATGCATTGAAGCCTTATACATTTGAGGATGAAATAAAAGCTTCAGCTACATGTATTGGCAATGGAAAGGCAGAACAAGCCTGCTTCACATTGTAGCTGGTTGGTCAGTATCTTTTTAAGAATTTATGTCCACTCAGAACCTCAGAATATAATTGACCTTATTTGGAAATTAGGTAGTTGTAGTTGTAATTGCATAAGATAAGGTCATACTGGATTAGGGGGTCCCTAAACCCAATGATTGGTGTCCTTAGAGGAAGAGAAGGCAAAGACACAAAGGATTTGGGGGTGGAGACAGAAATTAGAGTTGCTGACACCACCAGGTGAACAGGGTGGTTCCTTAGCGCTCTCAGACAGAGCACAGCCAGATGACAGCTTGATTTAGGATTCCTGACCTCCAAAATGGGAGAGAATAAATTTCTGTTGTTTTAAGCTACCTTTCAGGGGCACCCTTTATGGAAGCCCTAGGAAACCAGTGTGCTGGTGTGGGTCAGACCCTTCCTGCTTACAGAAATGAAGAGTCATGATACCGGGATACCAAGGAATGGGGGAGGCAAATGATCCCCAAGAGAGACACTGGATTGGCAGCATTTTGCGTCAGCAGTGGAGATTCTCCCAGACACCCTCTGTGAAGGTCTAGCTCCACATCCCCTCCACTGAGTGGGAGGCAGAAGTTGGGGCCAATCCTAAAGCTTCCCGCAGGAAACTCATCTGCACCCCTGCTGGTGTTTGCTCTACTTTTCTAGTGAAAAGCCATGAGATGCTGACACGGTGCACTTCTACCACGGGCGAGTCCCAAAGAGCATCCCAGAAAGTGTGCTCGGAGCACGGGAGAGGTGGAATGGAGAAGCCTTTGGGTGTCTCTCTCTCTCTCTCTCTCTTTTTTTTGCTTGGAGCCACTTGGCCTCTAGGGGAGTTTGACCAGGTCGGTAATCTCTAGCGAGGTGTGAAGAAATAGCAGTTTAGAACAAATCAGGAGGAGGATGGTGGGCCAGGGAAGCCTGGATGACAAGCAGCTGCCGGGGTATGACGCATGGTGTCTGCTCTTTCTGCAGCTAGAGATGCTTATCTAGGTTACCGTAACCTCGAAGGCAGTGTGCAGACAGAGGTTGGTCTGATCCCAAAGGGCATATACCACCTAATAGATAACACCACTCCATGAAGACAAGTCTGAAACCAAGAGATGTTGGCAGGGCTGTGGTTCCTCTGGAGATTCTAGGGGAGAATCTAGCCCTTGCCCCTCTGAGTTCTGGCTGCTACTGGCATTCCTTGACTTGTGGCCACACTTCTCTTGTTCCATCTTCCTCTCACTTTCTCCTCTGTGTGTCTTTAAACTCCCTCGCCTCTCTTATAAGGACATGTGTGATTGCATTTTAGGGTCAACCTGAGTAATCCAGGATGAATTTCTCAAGATCTTTTAACTGTATCACATCTTTTGCTGTATAAGGTAATAGTCACAAATAACAGGAATTAGGATGTGGGCACATTTTGGGGGGAGTATCTTCATTTGTTGAGGCTGCTATAACAAACTACCCAAACTGGGTGGCTTATCAACAATGGAAATTTATTTCTCACAGTTCTGAAACTGCGAAGACACTGGCAAGTTTATTTCTGGGGAGGACCCACTGTCTGGTTCACCTGGCAGAAGGGACAAAGCAGATCCTGGGGCCTCATTTATAAAGGCACTAATCCCATTCATGGGGACCCCATCCTCATGACCTAATCACCTCCCAAATCCCTACCTCCTAATACCTTTTTATTGGTGATTAGGTTTGAACATACGAATCTGGGGAGAACCCAGACATTCAGACCCTGGCAGGGAACCGCCATCCAGCCCCACACGTTCCACTCCCTGTAGCAGGTGGAGTCACCTTTGAGAACGCATACATGTCTGCTCATCGCTGGTACTCCTGTCACCTTGCCATGAAACGAATCTGTCCGGAGTGGTGTCTACCCCTTCCTTCTATGATGAGAATGAGGTTCGAGAGGAACAGACTCAGCCCACCCACAGCCTGAGTTGATGCAGCCACATTATAACCAGGGTGCTGGCACTAAATGCTTGTCACTAGAGCAAAGGCTGCTAATACAGCAGAGATGGCTGCAAGTAGGTTCTGTGATACTTCTGTGCCTTTGGCATTGAGGTCCCCCTGAAATGTCTGTGCTACCTTATCAATTTGGAGAGTGATTCCCATTCTTCCTCCTCTAAAAGGGGTTTTAAATCCAGATAGAAGGTATGGAAGGATATTCTCACAATACCGTGTCCACACGTCTACCTTGCCCACTGGACTATCTTGGAGTTAGGGATGATTTGACATCTCTCTGTACAGTCTATACCCAAGGAAATATTTTATAAATGGATAGATGAAAAAACTTGAATGAGCAAATGACCAGGGTGTCCTTATCATCTGAAGGCTTTAAGAGAAGAAAAGCACTTTTTATGCTGGGCCGGGGTTGCTTGGTGGTCACCAGAATGACTGGATTTGTATCCTAGTTTTTTTTTACTATCCAGGCATGTGGACTTGAGCTATTACTTAACTTCTCTGTTTCTGTCCTCATCTGCAAAACAGGAATACTAACACCCCTGCTCACAGGGCTGATGTGAGCTGTAAATGGGTAAGCATGGGGCACCATGCTGGGTGCCAGGTGAGCGCTATCTAAGCTAGGGATTGGCAAACTGTAGCCCTCAGGCCAAGGTAGCTTGCAGGCTATGTTTGTATGGCTGCAAGCTAAGAACAGCTTTTGCATTTTTAAATTGTTAAGAGCAAATTTCTTAAAGGGATATTATTTTAGGACACATACAAATTATATGAAATTCAAATGATCCCATAAGTGCAAGGTTATTGAAACCAGCCGCTCCTTCTTATGGCCACGTTGCCTGTGGCTGCTTCCCTGCCTGGGCGGCTGAGTTTAGCTATGAAGGAGATCACTTGTGGTCCATACAACCTAGACTCAGTATTTGCTTTCTGGCCCTCCACAGATAATTGATCTAAGTCACAGCAGTCAACAGTCTCATTTAGCACGTGTGCCCAAGTCCTGGGGCTAAGAGGCCTAAACTTCCTCTCTGCTCTGGTGCACCTCTGCCAGCCAAGCTAAAGGCGATTTCTGCAAAATGTACCAGAGTGATTCCTGCCATTCTATTTGGACAGCAAGGAATGGAAACTCACAGCTTTTCCATCTCCTTTCTCTTTGCTTCTGTCATCACTGTCCACCCTTCATTACTCTTAAAGTGGTGTCATTAAAATAAATGAGTCAGTAGGAAACAAAATAAATAAATAAAAGAGCAAAGAGTAATAGGATGTGGGGTGACATACTCTCTGCAATCTAAGCTTTATCTGACTTACTCCATTTTTTTTATTCTTCATTATCTCTTCCAAGTAATTCATTAGCTATTCAGTAATTCCTGAGCATGTACTTAATAAGTGCCCATTATATGCCAGGGATTGTGCCAGGTGCTAGGGAAGTGTGACCAGGAAGGACCCAGTGGTCTAGTCTACACCAAACTCCTTGTCTCAGGGCCACTGCAGGCCCACGGGAAGCCTATGGGGGAGAACTAGGTAATGGTACTCCTTCTTGGCAGAGTGTGTGCCTTAATGAATGTAATACGATCTAAGTATGAGCCTAGTTTATTTCCTATGCCAGTGACCTTGTGGAGTGCACAACCAGCACAACTGTACATGGTAGCCCTGCTGAGTCTTCCTGGAGGCACTAATACTAATAGCTAACAGGGACAGGGAAGGCATGGAGTGGAGAGAGTCGAGGGGCACACGTGGCAGCGTCTGATCCACCCCAGTCACAGTACCTATAGCAGTGAAAACAGCCTTACAGTGAACTCCCCACTTGCCCCCCACCCCCACTACCCCTGTGTGATTTTTTGCTTTAAACATAGGATTCGGAAGCACGGAGAGGTCAGTTAATCCTTTGCCAGTTTCTGAAACGTCTTTTGTAAAGAAGAGTGAGAATTTATGTGCCACCATTTAGGCCTTTTCAATACAGACACTGGCTTTGCACTTTGGTGGAGGCTCTAAATGACTTGAGAGAGTTGGAAGATGGAGGAAAGATGTTTTTATTATCATTATTATTCAGAAGCTTTTATTTGATCATATAAATTGTTACACTCACTTAAGTTTCCGCCACAACCACGACCAAGAATTACATCAGCCAATATTCTCAGGCCCACTGCTACAGTATAGAATCTTAAATTGTAACTTGTAAGGAAAAAAAAAAATAATCAGAGGGATTTATCATGATCGGATGATCAGATTCTGGAAAATCAAAATATACTTTGCTGTAGAGATGAATTTGCATATTAAAACAGCACGGGGTGTCGTGAGCAAGATCTGCTTCTTTTTCCACTGGTGTGTTTATTTTCATAGCCCCATCATTTATTAAATGTGCTTGCGCTTGAAGCATCTCTAGACCCCACCATCTGCATTTGGAAGAGAAGACTTTCCTTGTGTGAACCCCCTCCTCTGCAAACTGAATCCATATGGAATTGTCAGTCGATAGAGATTAAGGCAGACATCCAAGGTTTGTTATATAATACCACAGCAAGAAACCCCTCTGTTAATAAATCTCAGAGAGTTTCTAGTAGCAGCTGTGATAACAGAACCTGAGGAATGCCGTGCAGGAGGGGTAATAAAGTGGTGGAAGAATTTAGGTTGTGTCTTTGAAACTCACTGTGCACAACAGTTCTAAGCCTGCTAATTACGTGGGTCAATGCCAAAAAGCTCCACCTTACTCAGAAACAAGAGAAGCCTAGGCTTTCTTGAGTCCTGTATTCATTGTGCTATCATATGGGATCTCCCCAAATGGGAATCTTTTCCGAAATGTAGCTCAGTTCTTCTCCAGAATTCCCTATTCCCCTTTCTTGCTTTCTTTTTTTTTCTATTAAGACTTAAAACCATCTGTCATGGGAGGTGTATTAGTTAGCAATTGCTGCATAACAAAAACCCCAACACTTGGTTTCTTTAAAACAACATTATTAGCTTATAGTTATCGTGGCTTAGCTCGAGTCTCCAGCTGAGTCTCTCAAAAGGCTGCAAGAAAGGGTGGCCGGGACTATGGTTATCTCAGACCTCAACCAGGGTGAATCATCAGAGGTCATTTTAAAAGCTAGCTCTCACGCCCTTTCTTTTCATTATTTATTTGCATATAATCTCATACCACTAAAATAGAAATTCCACAAAAGCAGATATTTTTCTGGTTTGTCCCTCACTATGTCCATGGCGCCCAGAACTGAGCTTGACACACAGGTAGGTGCTCAAACACTTGTTGAATGAATGGGCGGATGTAGAGACTGCTTGTGTTCCTTAAAGACGTCCTGTGTACGTCTTATTTATTTTTCTTCATCAGAGTAGAGGAACCTGGAGAATTTTGAGCACCCAAAGGCTGAGATAGTACAAAAATTAGAAGAAAAAGAGACATCTTAACAGTTTTGGCAGACAAAAGAATGGCTTTCCAAAATGTCCATGCCCTAATCTCTGGAACCCATGAAAATGTTACCTTACATGGCAAAAAAGGGACTGTGACATCAGAAGAAATATATATTTTGTCTCTAACTCTAGTTTCTGGCAGTACAATTTCTAAAACCCCTGGAATTTCCTGAGTAATATGGGTAAGAGGGACATCTTTCACTATTTATTATAAAGCCTTGAGTTTATTTGAATGAGATAATTTGGGGGAAGTGGAGGTTGGTTGCCAGGGGAGCTACCATGTGGGTCCCAGCCCCCTGACCTCTGAGCAGAGGAGAAGAGCTAGGTTTTGTGCTCAATCACCAATGGCCAATGATTTAATCAATCATGCCTACCTAATGAAACCTTGGTAAAAAGTGTAAGATACTGAGTTTGGAGAGTTTCTAGGTTGGTTAAGATACCGAGATGCTAGGATGAATTGGAGGAGATTCCATCTGATAGTAGAAGTACATTCCACTCACTGTACCTTTTCTGTGCATCTCTTCCTTTGGGCTGGTCCTCAGTTGTACCTTTTACAATAAACTGGTAAGTATAAGGAAATATTTCTCTGAGTTTCGTGAGCTGTTCTAGCAAATTATGGAATATAAGGAGGGGGTCTTGGAAACCTCCAATGTGTAGCCAGTTGGCCAGAAGCAGAGGAGGCCTGGACTCTGATTGTTGTCTGAAGTAGAGGCTGGGACCAAGCCTTTCACCTTTAGGGTCTATGCTAATGCTTAGCAGTCACTGGGGCACCCAGTCAGGTCTGCTGAGAATGGGAAAATGGGTTGGTGTGGGAAAAACTCCCTCACACTTCTGAGAACTGTCGGATGAGTGCAGTAGAGAAAAACTATTTTTCTTTCTTAGGGACTTTGCAGGTGTGATGGAGGTTACAGATCTTGAGGTAGGAGGTTATCCCGGGTTATCAGGTCTGGGGAGGGGGGTACACGAGTCCTTAAAAGTGGAGAATTTTTCTGGAGTATGTGGTCTGAGAGATGGAAGCTGCAGGATTGAATGCCCCATGGCTGGTTTCGAGATGTAGGAGGCTACATTCAAGGAAAGGAGAGCGCCTTCTGGGAGTTGAGAGCCAGTCCTGCTGACAGCCAGCGAGAAGCAAAGACCTCAGTCCCTCAACTGCATGGAACTGAATTCTGCCAACAATCTGAAAGACCAAAAACAATTGTTCCCCACTCCCCCACGCCTCCAAAAGGGGAATACAGCTTGCTAATTCCTTAGTTTTAGTTTGGTGAGACCCATACTGGACTTGTGACCTCTGGAACTATAATTTAAATAAGTATAATAATGAATGGAGGGGTGGTTATAGCCACTAAATTTGTGATCATTTGTTATGGTAGCAAATAGAAAACCAATACAACCATGTTCAAAAGGTCTGGATTCTGGGGTTAGGCTGAGCATGACAGAAGGCTTTGGAAATCACAGGGGAAAGGTTTCTCATTGGCTGTCACCATGGAAATGACCCAAAGATTATACATTCTGGGTCTTCTTCATAAGCCTCATTTCCAGGGAAATCCTGATAGAACCAAGGATTGTGGGCCTCAGGAAAGAACATTCCATTTTTACTAATACACATCCACAAAGGATTAGAGACTCAGGGTCAGATCTTTGCTCTTGATAAGACTTTGACAGAGGAAAAGGTTTTTCCCTGGAACTTGTTTTCTTAGGAAGCATTCACGTCCTCCTTTCAGGCCAACATCCAAGATGGTTGCCATGAGAAATAAGCATAGTGTAAACTGAGTCAGCTGTGGTTAGCTCCGCCTTTTCGGGGTGGGGGGATCTTTTAGAAGTAAAAGAACTCAAACCAATGGATTTTCACAAAGTGAAAACATCCACATAACCAGCACCTAGATCAAGATACAGACCATAACCAGCTGTGCAGATGCCCAAGGCCCCTCCCAAACACCAATCTCCCCGTATGATCTCTGTCTTCTTCTATCAAAGAGTCACATTTTGCCAGGTTTTGTATTTTAGATAAATAGAATCACACGGAATGTTCTCTTTTGTGTCTCTCTCCCTCATCAGTGTGTTTGTGAGATCCCCTGCATCTTGCATGAGGTCATAGTTGGTTTACCCTTCTTGCTGAACAGTGATTGTACGACAGACCACAGTTGACTAGACCTCTGTACCAGCGATGGACACCTCAGTGGCTTTCACTTTCCAACTACTGTGAATGGTGCTGCTATTCATATCTGTTGGTGGACGGGCTATTTATGCATTTCTGTTGGGTTCAAACCTGGGGCGGGGGCATTCCTGCATCAAATGCAGCCTTATTTTTTTTTGCTAGACACAGAATGAAAGGCTGGGGCGAGGGTGAGATGATTAAAGTGCACTGCACAAATGCAGGATCAGATCCTGTCTTTACTTCAAATCCTGATACAGGGCTCACCATAGATTATTTTGCATTAATTCAGATTTCCTTGTATTCATGATGATTTTGATTTGTGTGTGTGTACCCTTAAATTTGACACCCAGAGTGGATGTGTCGCTCACTTCACCCTAATTTCAACTTGGACCAGGTCTGATCAATACCATGTCTAACAGGTATCTTGGGGCTGTGTCAGTGTGAGCAGACCTCCTCCACACCCATTCCTGAACCTTCTAGCTCATGGGAGCCACTTCCCTCTATTTTCAAATAGACTCTTTCTAGTTGCAATGAGATTTGTTGATTTGGGGGAAATATTTCAAGTCTGATGTTTAATTAATTATTTAATCACTTGAAGTGGGGCCCTTCCTTCTTGATTCCGGAAATGCAGAAAAGGACATAGTGAAGGCCCACTGGTGTCCGTGAGGGTCTGCCAGGCAGAGAGGTTACACGCTCAGCCAGAGGAGGTCCAAATGTTCCTCTTGAAAACTGCCATTTTTCTCCATTTCTTTAACAGGAGGAGATTTGCAATCACCCATTTCCTATCTCTCTAACCAGCTGTATCCCAAGGCTTGCTGGAGCCTAATAGGAGGGGACTTCTCAGGGCTTGGTGTATTGGATTTAAGTAAGCAAATCCTCCCGAGAAGACTTGTTCATCACTCTTCCTAATTTACTCATCGGGAGCAGAACATTCTTCATTTTGTTACGTGCTAGTTGCTGGGCTTTCTGGGCATAGCAGCAGTGCATGCAAATCCAGGCTCATTTACGAATGGGAGGCAGGGGCTGCCAGAGGATGGAAACTGAAGTTCTGTGTGGAATGTTGATGATCGATTTTCAAGGGGACATGGTGAAGTGGTACTACCTACACCTTCAGAATTCATGGGGACCTGGGTTTGTGGAGCTGGCTCTCTGCCACTTTCTTGTATGCTCCAAAAAAGTGCCCACACTGTGAATTCAGTCAGTCTCCACTTGGGAAAGATTGTTGTTTGCTTGTCTGTTTGGAAGACCAAGCCTTCTGGCCTCACGTCTATGTTCTAGGTAATTTCATGCAGCAGCAACTACACCCCAGTCTCTGGATTTCTCTCACTGCCTGATGAATCTGGTGTTTGCCCTGCTTTTGATCCTGAGTACGCCTTTGTGTTTGCTCCATGATTTTGCCATCAATGGTCAGACACGCCCTGAAAGTGCACAGCCAGCCCCACATAACATCGGGCTGGTGGGTCTCTCTGATGGCCCCGTATTACCCCAAACTACTTGTCCTCCCCATCTCACCATCACCTTCCATTCGTGTCCTGTCTGAATTTGGACCGTGTGTGATGTGTTTCCACTTATCCATTCTCACCACCATTTTCTCCGATTCTTAACATCGTGTCTCCAATTTGCACTGTGGTTCCCTTCACTGTCACAATTTAGACTCTTCCTCTGATGACGGGATCAAGCAATCTCCATAAACCACAGCAGCTGTTTCTTCTCCATCCTGCCCCCTTGTCACAGAGCCCACTGCTGGGCACATAGCAGCCCAGGACCAGAGCCTGGTCAGTGAGAAACATCAGAATTGTGTCACCTTCACCTCTTCTTCATCACTATTTTATTCTCAGTATGAAACCAGGTATAGATCTGCATTTGGTAATGAATGTAACTTACAAAGTGAAAGTACGGTGTAGTCCTTTACAATCTTCCCAATTGGTTGGCATGATTTCCAAGTCTAATAATATATTTATGCATGTCTGTATATATGTGTGTGTGCATGTATTTCTATATTCACTTAATCATGTATCTGAGATATCTGTTTATGTCAGTACATATAGATCTATCTCATTCTTTTTAATGGCTGCTGTGAGTTGCATTGTATGAGTGTATCATAATTTATTTATCCAATTAAAACCAGAGACTCTCAAAGCTCAGCCAGTGCTTTCAAGCAGAGGAATTCCTTCTATGGTGTCTCCGTGGGATGCCAGCCCAGCGGCAACACACGTCTTGGGTTTCCTCAGGTACAGAAAGTTTTGATGGATCCCAGGATCCAGGGTGGTATCTTTATTTCTGCCCCATCTGAAAGGCTGGTTGTTTAGTCAAGACTGGTGGAGAGTTCTAGCCATGCCCATGTCCAGGGAACTTTAAAGATGTGCAGAATTTCAGGCAGATTACTCACAGAACCGCTGCCATGGAGACAATCAGGTTCCCCAGTGGTTCCTTCATCCTTGGCCCTTTTGTCTTTTCACTCTGTGTACCCTCATCTCCTTCCTTGGCTTTTGTTATCTTCTTTGAGTCTGATGCATAACTGAGTATCTCCACCTGGCCACACACAGGTGTAGGTATTGGCTGTACCATGTTCCAAACCCACTCGTCTTCCCCTCAAGGCTGCTCTAGCACCCTGTCCAGCTGGAGCCTCACGAGATACTGGTATTCATCCTCATTGACTTTTTCCATTCCCACCTCCCAAACGTTTCTATGGTGTCTGACCTCCTCTTCAGCCCTGCCATCACGTCTCAGGGCTGCTCAGTGCCCAGCCCATGACAACTCTTGTCTCTTTCCAACCTACCCAGGGTCACTGTCCAAAAAGGCTCAGCCTACTATATCCCATGCAGACCCCTTGCACGTGGTTGCTTGTCTCTTGTAGAGTAAAGCACATGGCCCTTCGTCATTGCAGAACACCTTCCACAAAGGAGTCCAGCATTCATTTTCTCTGGTTGTCCCATTAACCATACCAGCTCTTCTCTCTTCCCATCACTTTCTTTTAAGTCTGAAAAGATGTTTTCTTCTCTAAGGAGCCTCTGCTGATCACCTGGACTGGATTCAGCACTTCTATCCTCCGTTAGGATAGTCTCTGCCTCTACTGTGGCTCTTCCCTCATGCAGTGAGTTTATCCATCTGTACTCTTCCTGTGAATTCCCCAGGGAAGTCCCTCCCTTCGTGCAGCTTTAGATTCCCAGCTCTTATCACAGAAACTGATGTATGATACAGATTCAGTACACACAGGATGGATGGGTGAGTGGATTAGATAGGTGAGCAGATGAATAGGTGAGTGGATGGATGGATGGCTGAATAGGTGGATATAGAGGTTGGTATGTGAATGGATCAGTGAATGGGTATGGGGATGTGTGAGTGGATGGATGGATAGATGGATAGGTGGATATAGAGGTTGATAAGTGAACGAATAAGTGAATGGGTATGTGGATGTGTGAGTGGATAGATGGATGGGTAGGTGAGTGGATGGGTGCGTAGGTGAACATACAGATGGACATGTAAGTGGATGAGTAAATGGGTGGGTGGATGGATGGGCAGGTGGATGAGTGAATGGATGGTCGGGTAGATGTGTGATTGGATATATGTATGTATGGATGGATGGATGGATGGATGGATGGATGGATGGATGGATGAATAGATGAATAGGTGAGTGAACAGATGGGTGGATGGATGGATGGATGGATGGATGGATGGATGGATGAATAGATGAATAGGTGAGTGAACAGATGGATGGATGGATGGATGGATGGATGGATGGATAGACAAATGAGCAGATGAATAAGTGAGGGAATAGATGGGTGGGTGGATGGATGGATAGACAAATGAGCAGATGAATAAGTGAGGGAATAGATGGGTGGGTGGATGGATGGGTGGCTATGTGGGTGGATGAGTGGTTGCATGCGTGCATGGATGTGCAAGAGAAGGTGTGAGTGGGCAGGTAAATGAGGGTGTATGGGTAGGTGGATAGATGTGTGAGTAGATGGATGAATGAATACATGGATGAATGGTTTGGTGGGTGATTCTGAATAGTTGTCAATGCTACTTTAGTTTCAAGCACCAACAAATGAAGCTAAGAAGTCTGAGGGAACCCTTTGCTCTCTTAGACTTCATGGCACCATTTCTCAGCCCAGGAAGACCAATAGGACAGTAGCAAAGTCTGGAAGGAGAGGTGGTCCTGCCTTAGCCTTGTCTAGGGCATGACTTCCGGAGCATCTCCTGTGATGTTGAAGGGAGTATTGATCCTCACAGTATGATGCAGGAAAGCTGACAAGTGAAAGGTGGATGGGCTGCTGTATACTCCCGGGGCACCTCAGCTAGAGAAAAATGCAGGATTAGCCCTCGGAGGCTGCTTAGCTTGGAGACTGGCTCCTTCAGTCTCTCTAATAATATGATAATTTTAATAATAAAATAATACCAGCACCTGAAATGTAAGAAGCTTGATCTGTGTTCCAGATACAATGCTCTAACTCTTCTGGCATTGTGAATCCTCAGGGTGAACCTACAAGTTACCAGGGTAAAATCACAACCTGTCATTTAGGCAGGAGGACCAAGGGGCTCTAGAAGTCACCCAAGATCACCCAGGTACTAGGTGTCAGGGCCAAGCTCCAATCCCAAGCAGTCTCCCCCCGGCCTGCCCTCCCATCTCTAACCAGAGGGTAAAGGCATAAGGAAAGAAGACCTCCTATTTCTGGACGGCCAGCCCAAGGTGTTTTTCTCCATGCTGGTCCTCTGCAGTGCTAGCTTTGGGCTTCATTTTCTTCATTAACTGGAAGAAGAGGCAGGTTTGGAAGGGGTTCCCCGGCTGGCTGGCAAGTGGCAGAGCCCTGCTCTCTCTCTACCTGCTCTTCCAAATAAGAACGGGCAGGATGAGTGATCCCTGGTGGCAGCACCAGGCACGCCAACGCGCCACTGCAGGCCTCCAGGGACAGACCTTTCAAGGGCTGAGTCTTCCACTTTGTGATTCTCCGTGCAAATACTTCTCCCCCTGATTTGTAACCACATCCCTCTCGGATAAACGGATTGACAGGCTGTCTAATTTCCTTGTACCTTCTCGATCCAAGCATTGTGAGCACAGGGCCTTATCCCGTGTGCAGAAAGATTCTCATTTACAATGCAGGCTGGAAAGGTTCATCCATATGCAGGATGGAAAGCAGAGCTGTTTACCATCAGGAGCAGGTAGGAGGGCTTCTGAGAGCCCAGGGAGGTTCCCAATGACTTGGGGTGCTCTTGACCCTCCCAGAGTCCTTGCCAAGGATTTGGTCTTCTGAATCTGAAAGCCGGCAGGTCTAGGTGGACAGCAAACCTGCCCTTCACATTAACCTTTTGTATCTTGGGTAATAAAATAGGATTTTTCCCCAACGGGTATATGAGAATTATTCATATCTTTGGAGTAGATCCAAATGAATAAAAGGGCTTCTTCCTGCTCTTTTCTTCATTAAAAAATAAAAATAAAAAAATTCAGAGTTTCCCCAAACAGGGAAAATGTGTGCTTTTAGTCATTTCAATTGTTTTAAATTTATGTTTTAATTGAAGTTAAACAATGCAGTTAAATGTGCAATTTTTAAGTGTATAACAACTTGGTAAACTTTTATGTACATACATACCCCGGCATCTACCACTCAGATCAAAATATAGAATATCCCCAGCACCCAAGAGAGCTCCCTCAGGCCGCTTTCCCGGTGATGCCTCCCCTAAATAACCACTGTTCTGACGTCTATCATCATAGATTAGTTTCACCTGGCGTTGAACTTCACACACGTGGAGTCTCGCAGGATATAGTTTTTGTGCTGGTTCATCATTAGAGACATGTTCTTAGCATCAAAACCTGGAGGTTCTATAACCAAACGGCCCCTATGGTGAAAAACATATAAAATAAAATGTGGGGGGGAGATTTTAATAGATTATTCTTTGCAGAAAGAAGAAGAGCTTTAAGCCTCCTCCACTCCAACCACCACGTGTATGGAAACCCTGGCTGCATCTGCACCAAATCCAGGCAGTGTATTTTTTTTGTTTTGTTTTGTTTTTTGAGACGGAGCCTCAAGCTATCCCCCTGGGTAGAGTGCCATGGCATCACAGCTCATAGCAACCTCCAACTCCTGAGCTCAAGCAAGTCTCCTGCCTCCGCCTCCCAAGTAGCTGGGACCACAGGCACCCGCCACAACGCCCGGCCATTTTTGGTTGCAGCCATCATTGTTGTTTGGCGGGCCCGGGGTGGGGATTAGAACCCGCCACCTTAGGTGTACGTGGCTGGTGCCTTAGCCGATTGAGCCACAGGCGCCGAGCCCTAGGCAGTGTATTTAAGATGCACGGCTTAAGTATGAGAACCAGTCTACTCAAAGGGCATCTTGGGGGAGGTGGAGAGAGTCCTCAAAGAGCCAGACAACCCTGGAGTAGCTACAAGCCCTGATCTATGTTCAAGTGTGTTCCTCAATAAGTAACAATAGGATTTGTTTATTTTAGGATAGTTAATGAGTCTTGTAAGGCGGAGGTTCTCAACCCACAGGAACTGTATTAAAGGGTCACAGCATTAGGAAGGTTGAGAACCACTGTTCTAAGGGATATTGAGAGGATAGCTGGTGGTCAAATGAATTTGGGAAGTATTTCATGGTTCATCTCCATCTTGGAGATTTATAGTGTTCCTTATTAATTAGCATGTTAAAGGCACTGATAAGTCCTGCTGTAAAGGAAGCTATTTAACTTGATTGGATGAGTATTAGGCAAGCATCATTGTCCACAGAATGCCATGATGCTGGATGAACTTTTCTTTTTCATAGAGCTCCTGTTTCCTATAACCTATCTCCTAAAGCTGCGGGAAATGAAGTCAGTCTTTGGGTGAAAGATGATTATGTTTTAGTTCTGAAAAATACATGGACTGCGTCTGTCTTTGCTTAGCTTTTCCTGAGATTCTCAAAAAATATTTAAATGATCAGTGCAAATATAAGGTCACCTACAAAACTTGTTGAAACGATGCACAACAATAGCCATTTTTTTGAAAAGTCAATTTTATTTGTTTTATATAAGTGGAAATAAGAATTTTTTCTTATTCCAAAACTAATAATTTTGAATTACAAATTCCCTGCAATTCTGCCTCTCAAAATCAAGAGAGATGAGCCCAAAATTGAACAAGGAGAAGGTCATGGGAAGCGATGGTTATCAGAGAGCCATGTGAGACACTCTGTAAGCAGGTTTATTATCTATTTCAGCCTTTTCTTTTCTCTGTGATGGCTGTTGGAGCAATCAATACGTGCTTCCAAAATTCCTCCCCGTTATCCACAGTGGTGCAGATTTTCTGTCTGCAAGAACCTTATAGAGGTTCATCAGTTAAAAATCTATCCCATGATTGGATGGATGCTTTATTAGTTTTTCAGCAGAACTTGTTTCTGCTAATTTGCTAATTCATTCGTGTGTTCTCTGCCAACCGCTGGCTGCCCACGGACCATATTCAGCCTGTTTGGCCAGACACGGAGTCTGTGTGCTGCTTTTAGTTGTATTAAGTCCTCCGGAGAGACAGAAGGTGCAGGAGGGACCCACACGCCTTCCTGCTCAGAGAAGACAGTCTGCAAGTTTAATAGCGCTTTTAAATCGCCTGATCTAAAAATTTTCAAGAGATTTTTTAAAAGGCCTTTTTCTGACAAAGTTTTGTTGTCTCTGATTGTCAACTTGTACTCATGGACTGAATTCAACTAAACTCTACATGTAATCAGCACACATTGGTAGCACTGTTATTAGGTGGTAGGTTCTGAAAGGGGTTTTCAGGATGCAGAATCTCAGTTCTGGGTCTTAAGGGGCCTTCAGTTTATTTGGGGAATCAGGGCATCTCTGTTAAAAAAAAAAAACAAGTGTCCATAAAATAATACACAGGTGACAGAGATGGAAAGGACAATACTTACTGTGTGCCAACCACTGCCCTAAGACTAAAAATGTCTTCACATACTTACTCCTCCTTAACCCTAGGAGGTAAGTGTAGTCATTATTACCTCTTTTTAAAGGTGAGGAAACTGAGGCACTGAGAAGTTCAAACACTTCCCCAGGGTCAGTGGCAGTGGCTTTGAACCTAAGGCTTTGAAGAAGAGATCACTGTTAACTGGCTTTCACTGAGTGTCTATTGTACACCAGATCTTGTTCTCAGTTCTTTCACATATTATCAGGTTCATTTTAATAATAGTCTAACCAGAGGTTATGATATCCATTTGTATAGGTAATAAATGGAGCCCCAGTAAATACCCCAGTACACCTGTTGGGTACAGTGCACTCTATCGGGGTGAAAGGCAAACTTACGTGTATTAATTGGACTCCATCTGTATAAAAACAAAGTACATAAACAAAACATGTATACCCCTAACACTCTGAAGTTTTTTAAAAAGATAGTAAATAGATTCTCAGGAAAGCCAAGCAGCTTGCCCAGTCCACAGAGCTTATGATGGCAGGTGCTAATCAACATCTGCCTGGTGGGAAGTCCTGTTCAGCCCCTCTGGTAGGCTGGACCTCTGCATCCTTTCTCTGGTTCAGCAGTTTTTTATAAAAGCACATTCACACTCCTGCACTATGCACACACCCCTCTCCCCTGGCCAGCAGCTGCCCGGTGTGCTGTGCCTGTGGTGTGCTGGAGTGTCTCACAAAGGGGCCAGGGCGAGTGGCTCCTGGCTTGGCCTATCCATGATAACTTAGCCCAGCTCCAGAGCGGGAGCCACCCAGGATGTCATAACTCTACCTTCACTGCAGATGCCCTGGCCTTGGCTGTCACCTAGAATATTCCTTCCTTCCTTGGACATCTTAAAAGGAAGGCTGTCTTCTGTAGCCCTTGTATGGAAGGGACCCAGAGCAGAGACCATGAGCTCTGACCAGTGAACCTGGTTGACCCTTACTGAGGACTTGGCCCAGTAACTTCCCAGTGGACGTGTGTGTGGCCAGAAGGGCTGAGTCACCTCTGAGGTCATCTGCAGACATCCTGGCTCGGCTTCCTTCTCAGCTGGGCTGGGTCACTGGAGCACTCTGGGTCCCAGGTAGGCAGAAGCAAGGGCACATTTGACAGGAGAAGGTGGGTGAGGGGCCCCCTCGCTGGGAGGCACCAGTTGCCTAATGAGGACACTCACTTGGGTCTCAGGGGGCCTGGACTCCTGCCTTGGTTCTGCTGCTTGATTGATAAGTGACTCTGGGAAAGTTCCTTAGCCTTCATCATCCCCCAGGTGGAAAGATGAGGGACAGCAATACACCCCATAAAGGGTTACTGGACTATCAAGTGGGAGCTGCCGGGACACATGTGGCAGCACCTGCTGGTGGCTATTTCTGGTCCTCCCCCACTCCATATTATGTGTCCATCTCTAGCCCCCCTGGTTTTTGTCAAGGTAACCACAGTCCCATAAAGGATAACTCAGCCACTTGGGAGCCAGGCAAGAGAGGGCACAAAAGGTGAAAATGATTACACCCTTCTACCCCTCTGCTTATCTAACACCGGTACTGCCATCACACTGCTCTCAGGACCGGCCCCTTCCTGCTGGTCTAGCCTCAAAGCCCACTGTGCTCTGCCATGGCTCTGTGGGCCAGCCAGCCTGCCCTTCTTCAAGCTCTGTAAACCTATAACCTCCCTCTTCTAGCCAGATCTTTGCACCTGCTGTTGCCTCTGCTAGAACAGAGGAAAATATTTATTTTCACCCTGACTTGTCACTTTTCAAGATAAGCCTCATGACCTAGTTACTCCCACCCATTCTAGGCTCTCATAATTCCACGTACCCTTCCTCTTCACTCCTTACGGTAATTTAATGCTGCTCCCCACCAGCGTGTCCACTCTCTGACAGTGTGGAGGGTGCCCTCACCCCACCCCTTTCCTTCCCTTCCCTTCCTCTCTTGCTTTCTTTCCTTTCTTGTGCTGTCCTCTCCCCACCACTGTGTCCCTGTTTCCTTGCACGGTGTTTGTTAATTGATGGAGGAAGCAAAGAAGGAAGGAAGGGTGGATTGATGCAGGCCCCATGTGGTCTGGCATCCTCTGTGAACAGCCGGCAGCCCTCCCTGTGGGCCCCTCCCTCGGTGCACAGTGAGAGGCAGCTCTGCCCGGCGGGGCACTGGGAGCCTGGTGATTACCTCCTGCAGCCGCCACCCCATCCCGTGGCAGAACCATGCTGGGAGCGTGCTCCGTGCTCCGCTGCCGCGTGGCAACCAGCACAGGAAGTTTGATGGCGCGTGGGAAGGGGCAGGTGGTGATGGAGGTGATGAACTCCTCATTCTGTAATGGACTGGAGCCTTCCCCATCAGATTGTGCTCCCTCTTATCAAGCAGGAAGCTGGCAGGCTGTGTTTTAATCAATTGATAGCATCACTTGGCATCCAGCAGCCAGCTCGGGTTTTGTACAAGACCAGGTCGTTGATTTTCCAATCTTTCCACCCTCTCAGAGATTGCAGGTTGGGGGCAGAAGGCAGCAGGGAGGCTCCTCCTGGAACTTGGGAGAGGCGCCAGGGCTCTGTGCTCCACACTTCCCCAACAGAAGGAAATGAGCCCTCAGAGAGAGGGGGGAAAAGAGAAGCAGGAACGTGCCGAGAATGTTTTGAGGGAAACGAAACTGCCATATGACTGTGGTCTTCCCTTATGGAGAGGATGGGCCATTAGCAACCAGGATGAGTCCTGCTTAAAACTGAAGTCAGGCAGTCTCTTTAATCACACTCTTGTCCTCCTGTCCAGACACTTCTCACACCTCTTTTTCTTCTAGAGGCCAGCCCTCCACAGGCCCCATTGCATGACCCAGCAGACTCTGCGTTCCTTGTCCATCTCTTGTCTTCTTCAGTCTCTTCCAGGTCCAGGATGACCTCCAGTCTTGTGTCAGAATGATTTCTCCAAAGTCTGAGCAGGCCACACCCTGCTTGGATGGTGGCCTTTCCTTAGTGCTATGGAGGTGGTGCCTTCCTGCGACTGTCTCTTCTACCCAGCTGGAGGGTTCTTAAGGTGATCATGCTGACCATTCTAGTGCCAGGACTGACATTGCATCTGGGACACAGAAGGAACTCAGAGTGTGTTTATGAATAAATGAGTACCTGGATGGGTCATGGACAGATGGATAGAGGTATCTGTGGGTGGGTAGATGGATGACGGGTGGATAGATGAATAGAGATGAAAGGATGGATGGTCAGATGGGTGGAGATACTGCTGGATGGATGGACGGACAGACAGGGCAGATGGAAAGATGGATGATAAGTGGATGTAAAGAAAGAGGGTGGATGGATTGATACAGGGGATTGCTAGGGGCTAGAACAGGTAAAGCCTCAGGATGTGCTCAGATGGGGCAGGGCTCACAGTAGCCAAGAAACAGACTCTGGAGTCAGACTGACAAGATTCAAAGCATGTAGTCCTGGGAAGTCACTCTCTTACTCTAAGGGTAGCTTTTCTCATCTGCAAAATGGGATTTCAGGAGTGGCTTGTTCAAAGTGTAACTATGAAGAATGGATCAGATGAACTGCGAGGTGTGATTGGCACCCAACTTGGCACGTAGGGAAAGCTCAGGAACTTGGAGTGATGTTCACTATGGCGATGAAGGGGGCCAAGAAGAAGCAGGTGGAAGCAAAGCTTGACCTGCTTGACCACCATGGTGAAGAAGAGCGTGTGGGGGTCTGCATTATCCTAGGGTCCTTCGAGATGCCCCCTGCTCTGTAGCTCAGTCTAGCACCTTCAAAGGGCTTCCCGTCTGTTATGCTTGCTTTGGGGTTCATCTGGTTTCCCCAACAACCTGACCACATCATGTTGCCCCATCTTGTTAAAGCCCCCGAGTTTCCCCGGGTCAGTTCTTGCTCTCAGTATGCTACCTTGCACTTGAAGTTTCTCATCTTGTTTATTGGGCAGAGTAGGTTGACAGTTGTTTAAAAAAAATCAACACACAAAATAACGGTTTTCATGCAGACAACGTTCAGTGAGGCTGCTCCTGGTCAGATGGAATCTCCTCCTGGTCAGATGGAATCTCCTCCAAGTCGTGTCTCAGGGACCCCAGAGAGTGACTCTGACATTTTCCTAGGTCCTCATCCTCTTCTGGGTTTAGCTAACGTATATAGAAAGAACAAGAAAATAATCAAGTGGGAAACTTTGATGTCATGGGCTAGAAAAGACATTGGCTACTTCAGTCACATTCTGTTGACCAAAATCAAGTCTCGTGGTCCTATCTGAACTGCAAAAGATGCAGGGAAATGCAGCCCAGCTGTTTTCCCTGGAGAATAGAGAATAGGGCTGAATAAACACACAGTTAGTTCCTCTGAGACACCTGCCTTCTGAGTCCATTCTTTGCTGAGATGCAACCTTGGGTTATTGGAACTCTGACCCCACACCTCCAGGCCAGCTCTGTCCAATTCCAGCTCCATTTTGGCTTCCAAGCCTCCATTACAGGCAGAGCTACCACTCCCTCTCCCCATAGTGGGAACTGATGGAACATCTAGATGGCAAATACACAACACAGTACATCACTTGGATGCTGGGAAGTCTGGCTGGGGAGGTCTCTGGGCAATTTATCTCCTATGTACTGTTGTCTACACTCTTGACCTGTGGCTTGGAGGAGGACAGCTTTCCTCGTCCTCTGTCCTTCCTCCCTTCCTTGGCTTAATCTAGGTCATACTAGTCTGTTCTTGGAGTTGGTCTTTTTTTTTTTTTTTTAATTTTAAAATCCAAACCAATTAAAAACGTGTTTTGTAAAAGAATGGGAAAAAAAATTGTCTTTCACCTCAGCTGAGAATTCTGCCTGCCCAATTTTACCTGGAAAAGAATTGAAACCGACAACATGTTACTAATTGGGGAATTCGAGCCGTCCCTTCTGTGTGGCACAGGTTTGCATCAGACCAGCTCGGGTGTGCAGATACACACAAGTTTACCATACCTGGGAGAGAGGTTCTGAGAGGTGGTATCTCCAACAGACCAAGTAGGGTGGTCAAGGAGTATCTGTGGACAGGCCAGAGGTTAATCATCCACCCAGGAGCCTGAGCTAAGGGAGAGCATGACTGGCTTCCATGAAATCCTCTCACTGCCACCCGCTAATCACCTCATCTACTGGCCACTGACAGCCTGTGGGAAACAGGGTAGGACTGTGGGTATTTGAGCCATACAGACCTAGTTCCAATCTGAGCTCTATTGTTAAGTAGCCTTGTGATTTGAGCCAATTGACCATTTCTCTGACCATCAGTTTTCTCATTTTAAAATTAGGTCAACAATGCCAGCAAGTTACAGAATAAATCACTGGTAGACAATACCAGCACCAACCTCAGCCCTTCATCATCTCTTTCCTTCTTTTGTCTCCTGTGGAGGAAACACCAGATCCTGCCAAGGGGATAGAGTGGGATGAGTTTTCAAATGCTTGCCACTGGGGTCTATGCAACTGGCTTGTTTCCCCTTCAAATTCAGGCGTGCTGGCTCTGCTCTGGGGAGAGAGACAGAGGATTCCCACTGTCAGCAGGGAGTTGATCCTGGGCAAATGCAACTATTTAAGCTCACAGTGAGGTCCCCTCCCTGACAAATTCCATTCAAGTACAGAACCACAGAAAGGAACTGGAGTGCTCAGGCAGGTCTTACTCAGAACTGAAGCTTATTCAGAGATTTGAAGTTAACTGTTCACTTGATCATGCAACACACTGCCAGCAAAATAAGTGTAGTTATAGATTTCACGGCACCTGCATGGGGACAGTAGACAAGTATACTGAAAGAGAGCACAGGTGTACTGCGGTGGTGTGCTGGAATGGCACATAGGTACACAAGAATGGCTTATAGGTGCACTGGGTCGTACACAGGTACACAAGGATGGCTTATAGGTGCACTGGGTCGTACACAGGTACACAAGGATGGCTTATAGGTGCACTGGGTCGTACACAGGTACACAAGGGTGGCTTATAGGTGCACTGGGTCGTACACAGATACACAAGGGTGGCTTATAGGTGCACTGGGTCGTACACAGGTACATGAGGATGGCTTATAGGTGCACTGGGTGGCACAGAGATACACTAGATGGTAGGTAAGTATGCTAAAATCATGCATCTTAGGATGCTATGTGGGTATGTGAGGATGGTACACGGGTAGATGAGGACGGCATCCAGGCATGCTGGATGGCACACATGTGCACTAGGGTGGGACATAGGCACTCTCGGCTCTGTGATCTTCAGTGGTTTCCTGAGCTTCCCCAGGCTCTGCCTCATACTGTCATCTGCAAAATAAGGAAATAAGAACTCTTCATTATGGGTTTGTTGTAAAATATAAACACAAAACTATTTTGAAAGGCCAATGGTTAAGTCCTCACTAATGACTAATTGCAATTAGTATTGGCCATTTGTATCGTAGTATAGGAGAGCAGGGAAGAGGGCCTGGAAATTTGGACAGAGTTTTAAATTTGAGCTTCACTGCCCTGAGGTCTTGGGCAAATTGTTCTCTCAGCTTTAATCTTCACATCTATAAAAGAGGGTTAATAATGCCTAGCTCTGAGTATTTGTTTATTTCTTTAATGAGTCACTTCATTCCACAAGAAGTTTCAGGCAGCTTACAGAAACTCACACGAATAGTTATAAGATGGAAATAAATAGATAGTTCAAAGTCAAGGAAAAATCAGGGTAGAATAAGAGAATAAAGCTAGTTGTAGGAAAATTAAGGAGCCAAGTGCATGGTAAGCACCTGTGTCCACGATCGTCATGTGGTCAGGACTCAGTGGTTCCTCTCCTGCTGTAAACATGAGCTTCCAAGGTAGTTTCCTTATGCTGGAAGAGGATGTGACGAAAATGACATTTTCTACCCAAGAAAGCCAGGCTCACAAAGACCGGGCTTCTTCTCTCTGGGCTCTTCACAAACCTGATAGGAGTGGTCCCATCCTACTGGGTGACAGAACAGCCACTTTTATTTCTGTGTCCAGCAAATCTATGCTCATCCTTGAACCTGTACTCCTGGGTCCTGCAGCTCTTGAAATGCCATCTTTCAGCCCTAGCATACAACAGAGGCCCTCGTGGTCATTAAAATGAGCCACTGGCACCTTTTCCCCAAGGAAAGGAGTGTCTCTGACAGCTCCGGCCATTGCCAAGTTCAAATTAAAGTAATTACAGTAGTTCCCTCGCTGGGTTCTTTCGACTGTTGCGAGCATTCTCATTCCCTTCTTGCCCTGGAGTGATCTGGGGACTTCTGTTGGCCTTGTCAGAAATGCCTGATGTCTGTGAGGAGGGGCTCATCACCTGTGGCAGATGCAGGTGGCATGTGACCTTCTGGAGAAAGACACCCAGAAAGACCTACCATGGACAATGACATGAATCTCTAAGGCCACTCTCCTTGGGCCTGCTGCACATACCAGCTCTTGGAGGAAATCACATTTTTTTTAAATGTCAATGATGGAGACACCAAGGCTCAGAGATCACTCTGTTGCCTAAGGTTACCTGGGAAATGGGTGACAGCAGCCTGCCACCGCATGACTCCAGATCTACTCACTGTCACCTTGTCAGCCTTCTCACTACAACTGTCTCTGTCCTTCCTCATCACGTGGAAACATACTCTGAACACCCAGACCCTCCTTTCTACCCTCACAACTGTCTTAGGAGTGAATCATCTTATCCCTCTCATTCTGAAGATGAAGAAATTGAGGTAGGAATAGATAAGGAAATTTGCCAGGACCGTAATGCAAGAAAGGGGTAGAGTCGGGAGGCAAATCCAGGTGTGTGTCCAGGATCTTAAACAGTGCACTTAACTCTTTCAAATGTCTCTGTGCATTTTATTTAATTGTCTTAACTTTTCACTGCAGAAAATTTCAAACATACTTGAAATAGCGTATCGGTTGTCTACGGCTGTGTAACCGATCCCCATGCCCTTGGATACTTAAATGTGTTCATCTCCAAGTTTTATCTCATCTCTTTTCTCACAGTTCTTGAGTCAGGAGACTGGGTTTGGCTTACCTGGGTCCCCTGTTCAGGGGTCTCACAGGGTCGCAATCAAGAGGATCTTATCTCGGGTTCCAGGTCGTTATTGGTGGGGCTCGTTTCCTTCTGGTTGAAGAACTCACGGAGGCTTCATCAAACCCAGCAGGGGAGAATCCCTGCTGCTTGGGGACTTGGAGCTCAGGAAGGCCTGAATTCTCTTCCCAGGGCTCACTGGATTCAGTGGGGGACGATCACCTGGGATCCTTTCCCTTTAGATTAACTCAGACTGATGAGGGTCCTTAATCATACCTGCAAAATCCCTTCCCCTTTGCCACGTAGTGTAACATGACCACAGGAATAACGCCTCATCACATTCACAGGTGAAGGAAGAAGTTCCAGTGTCCGGCAGTCAACGGGAAAAGCTGTCTTAGAATTCTGCCTGCAACAAACACAGGGACCTCTGTGTGCTTATCCCATGGCTGGGAGGATGGCTGCCCTCCTGCCACTCTCACTTCATTCTTGGCCCCACCTAATCGCTGCTCATTTTTACAGATTTGAAGATAGAACCTGTGTACACAGGGTGCACAAATCTTAGCTGTCTAATTTTGACAAACAGATGTACCCACATAACCAACCCCCCTCATGAACATTCAGAATGTCTCCCCAGGATGTTAGTTGTGTTTGTTCCTACTCAGACATATGTGTGTGTGTATCTATATACTATATGTATAGATTTTTAAGAAAGCTGGTAATTCTAAGAAGTCCCTAAGATCACACCCAACAGAATGGAGGCAAGTGACAAGTGTTAGCTTCCTCCAAATTCTTCTAAATTCAGTTCCACATCCTTTATTAGATGCCACAGAGGCCAAGAGAAGGGACACAGCTGGGCTGCACACAGCCACGGAGAAGAAACTTCAAGAAGTGCTTTGCTCAGGATGCCGGGTGAGGCCCTTGGTGGGTGCTGCCCTATTCTAGGCAGTGGACAGCTCATCCGTCACCACTTACCAGCAGATATCTAGAAACCATGGTGGGTGCTTTGATCTCTCTTGCGTTAATCCAGGCGTTTCTCATTGCTGGGGTGTGTGATAGACACAGAGGAAGGCAAGTCACATGCCCTTGCTTTTAGATTTCTGCCAATCTGGTGATGAGTACCTGCTCAAACCCGGGGTAGAGGAGGAATCTTACTCTGGACTTCCTGACAGTGGGATTCCTTCTTCCCTCTAATAGGAAGGTCTGGGTCACGTCTGTGCTCAGGGCTCCCCTCCCTCACCAGCAAAAATGAATAACGAGAAGCAGTGCGGCATCTGGAGGGGGAAAAAACAGGGCGGGGGATGGAGAATGAGAAATCAGTCTCCAACTTTGCAATTTGGACCCATTTACTTCAACATCTGAGCCTCTCTCTGCATGTCTCCCAACCCAAGCTCATCAGGCTTTTATGGGGATCGAATGTAAACACACTGTGCTTGGCAGAAAGCACCCAGGCACACACAGCTCCTCTCCCCTTGCCTGTGATTTCAGCACCTCCCTTCACTGGCCTGTCTGTGTGTCCTGCCAGCAGGCCGTTCTCGTAGCTGTCCCTCACCACCTGTCATATATGAGTAACAGAAATATATGGACTAATCAGACATGATTTCTGCACTTAACAGGGGAAATAGACATTGTTATAAATTACAGTGACACAAACCAGGCAGGAGTAATTTACCCCAAAGAGGTAAATACAAAATGCATTAAGGTTTTTGGCGGGATTGTCTTCTGTGAGCTCCAGAAAGATTTAGATAAGGGGGTGGCCCTGGGGCTCTAACTTAAAGATGCAGATAATTCCAGCCCATCCCTCCACCCCTCCCAGTCCTCCTGCTATTTTCTTGGGCTTCTTCCTCTCTCCTGCCTGTTTCCTTCTAGGAGTTAATGTGTCCTTCCTCCCCTCCTGTTTCCTCCATCTGATCCCTCTCCCTGCAGAACCCTGTTCTCTACCAAACACTAATAAATAAACCACCTGCGCTGGCTCCTCCCCACCTGGATTCCTTATTTACCACAACCCCCAACCCCTAGGCATTATGAGAAGGGTCTTGCAAAGAGAAACGCTAGTGACTTCTCATTTAATTGTTCCAAAGATTTAAATTAAAAAAAAAATTAAAAACCCCAAAATGCCATGAGAACCCTCACCCAGATCAGCTGTATCTTTAAATGTAAAATCCGTTTTAGTCGGCAGAGCTGGTGATATGGTTAAGTACTTATTTTTATTGTCTGTCTGGGCATGGTTTTTAACTGCAGGTGGAGAATAAATCAATAATGTCATAAAGACACGTTCACCCCGTGCCCTTTCCATAGCCTGCTGTGTAGTGCCCAGGCTCCAGGGAGCGGCTGAGGTCTGTATGCCCTGAATCATCCAGGAGCTTCGTAAATGTGTCCTCTCCACATGTTATTTTGTCTGCCATTGTTTGGAGAGGCTGTGCATTCTTTCTGCAGTTTTCCCTACTCTTTGAAAAGGGAAAATATCCCCTGACCACTTGCACCAGCTCAAGAACACCAGCGAGAGACTATGGCTGTGTCCTTCTCTTTGGAAGAGCCCAGTGGGGGCTCTGTTCCTCCAACACCTACCCTGCATTGTTAGGGGCAGTGAGGTTCATGGAGCAGTCATTGTCATGTTAAGTGCCTGTGATGTCTCCCTTAGATTTCAGCATCCTCTGCGCTTGTGTTATGGGCACAGAGGCATTCTCGGAACTTAGAAATGCAGACACCTTCCCTTGGAGGTGTTTCTCCCAAGATGCAATGGTGCCATCCACTGCCCCGAGACAGAGGTGTGGGTGCCGAGAAGGGGGCGGAGAGGCACTTGTGCCACAGCTCTACCATTGGAAAACACACCCCAACTCTGTGTCCCCTCACTCATTGCCCTCGTCCCCACCTGCAGTGTGCACATTTATTTGCTTGCTGTGTGTCCTTCTCACCAGAATTAAAGCTCCCAAAGGACAGAGCTGTGTTCGGTTTATGCTGGCTCAGAGCCAGTGCAGGGCCAGGCCCCAGCACGTACCTTGTCAACCCCCAACAGGTCCAAGTCTCTCCAGGGCTGGAGCTGACACTCCTCCACAGCTTTTTATCCCTCTGCACGACGCGTTTCTCTTTTCATTTTTAACAGAAACACTGAGATATAATTTATATATTTATTGTAAAATTCGCCCATGTAAAGCGAGATGTTTAATGGGTCCCAGCATATGTATAGAGTTGTGCAACCATCACCCCACTCTAACTGTGGAGCATTTTCACCACCCCAAAAGGAAATCCCTTACGCATTAGCAGTCACTGCCCATGTTTCCTCCCTGCAAGTCCTAGGCAACCACCGATCTACTTCCTATAGATTTGGGTACCTGGACATTTTACATGAGTAGAATTGTACAACACGTGCTGTTAGTGTTTGGCTACCTTCTTTGCATGTTGTCAAGGTCCATCCATGACGTCGCAGGTGACAGTATTTTGTAGCAGAACAATATTCCATTTCATAGATATAACACATTTAGTTTAACCCTTTATCTATTGATGGGCATTGGGGATATTTCTACTTTTTGATTATTATGAAAAATGTTTCTGCAAATGAATTCACAGACAAGTCTTTGTATAGACAAGTAAGTATCTCCCTTTCTCTTGGGTAGCTTCCAGGGAGTGGAATCTTTAATGACAGTTTGTCCCTTTTATCCAGGTGATGATTTTTATTTATTCCCTCCGTTACCAGGCTTTGAGCTCCTTGAGGGTTGGCTGGGGATTTTAGTCGCCTAAACGTTCCTGTAAGACCTGACCCAGATGCTTGCATATGGCAGCTCCTTGTCCTCAATCTGAGCGCAAAGGAAAGAGAAGAAAAAGGAGAAGCCAGGCTGAAGCCACTACACACTGCATAGGGGAGAATCAGGGGAACAGTGCTGTGGGCTTGCTCCTAGCCAGGAAGCTTTGTCTTGTGTATGAGGGAGAAAGTATATCCATGCTTCACAAGGCCATTTTCTCAAAGTTGTCAGTGATTCCGCTTATGTTACCCTTTAATTTTTCCCTCTAGTAATAAACATAAATTGCACCCATTATGGAAAAATACAGAACAGTAAGGAAGAGAAAGAACCATCTCTCTAATGCTACATTCCTCACATGGCCACTGGACGTGGCAAACCCTACCGTATCTATGAAACTCACTTTTTTTATGTATCTGTAAGATGGGAAAAAAGAATAGGGTGTGCTGAGAACTTGACTCTGGGGATTCTGCCAAGTTCTTTATGATGTACTTGGGTCTTTTGGATCTATAAGACAAGGGGGAAAGAAGAAAGTGTTTACACGTTGATGAGCAGGGAAATTCCTCCTCTGAATTCACCACCCTACTCTAGGTGTGCCTCCTCCACCCCTCAGCAGGCATACCTGGTCAGTAGGAAGGACAGTCCAGCAATTGTCAATCTGTAAAATGCCACCAATCTGGGGGATTTGTTCAACACACACCTGCAAGAATGATGGCGATGCTTAGGGTGGGACCTGATGTGTTGTTAATCAGCATGATGATGATGGGGGCGGTATTACTACGCACCTGCTGCCTTCCAGGCACTAAGTCACCCACTTTATCCATTGATCTATCTACTTTCTGTGTCTTTGCTTCTCTCCACCTTGCCCCCTCCATCTCTAGTCTTCACGGCAACCCCGTGAGGTAGATAGCACCATCTCCACATTACAGAAGGATTTTGCCTAACTGGTAACAGACTTAGAAGAAACCCTAGTCTCTGTGATTTCCATCTGTTGTCCTTTCCCAGTTATCTAAATAATGTGACTGCTTCTCACTGTGCCAGGTTCTAGGGATGCAGAAGTGGATAAGAGACAGTGATGTGTGGAGGTAAAGCATGTACGTCTGGTGCCAGATAGAGCTCTGTCCTCCATTCATCCATTCACTGTCCATCCGCCCAGATACGTATCAAGGGCCTTCTACAGGCCAAGTACCTTATGAGACAACTGGCCATCCTTCCTATAGTTCACTAAGCAAGTTACCTACCCTCTTTAAGTTATCTCAGCTGGTAAATAGGAAGAATAGTAATACCCATCGAGTCCCCTTGGGCCGTAGTGAGAATTAAAGAAAGAAAACGTGCTCTGTGCAGGACCTGAGTTAATCAATGTTGGCTGTTGTTGTTACCATTATTTGTATTTGCCCTGGGAGACATGAGCCCTGCCCTACAGGAACTCATGGTGGACACTAGCATGTGGTTCTCTGGTTCCCTAACCCTTTCTCTGGCCCAGTGGAATGGAGGTGGCTTTTTGCTGTGTCCCAAGCTGCAGCCCTGGGCTCTGGGCCCTCTGAGCTTCCCGGGGCTCAGGCACATGGCCGGCTCTGGGCCCACCCACCATCCCTGCCAGGAAAGGGCGGATGGGCGTCCCTGCTGGCAAGGGTCCAAACAGGGCAAGTGTTGGGGTTCAGAGGACAAAGGAAAGGGACATTTCAAGGAAGTTCCTACTTCCTCAGAACCAGTGTTCCTATCTCCCTCGCTCACATGATCTATTGGGACATTCTTCACGTTCTGAATGTAAGCACATCCCGAAAAATGCCAGCGTTGGTCTTGTGATGAATGTCCTTCTGTGCAAATGACGGGTGTTGCCTGAGAGCCTGGGGGGTGGGGAGAGGAAGGAGCAGACTGCACATTGCTAAGCAAAATGGAGATGGTATATTCATGCTTGGTCAATTTTTCAAATTTTAGAACAACTTGTGTCTGGAGAACCAAAACAATATGAATTCCTCTTATAAGGGGCTTTCTAAGTTTCAATGAGACCCTGTATAAAAAAGTGCCTGGCTCTGCAATAGCGATTTTTTCATGCCATAACTTGTTTCATTTTTATATTCAGTAAAGTAGATGGTTTCTTATCCCCACTTACAGGGGAGGACCTGTGATCAGAGAAGTAGCTTTACTTGCTTAGAGCCACACAGCTAACAGATTGGAAGAACCAGTCTTCAGATCCAGATCTGAATTCTGAGCCTGTCTTCTCAACCACTTGTCATTTCTCTACCACGAGGTTCTATAAACTTTCTCTGTAAAGGGACAGATATTAAATAATTTTGGCTTCGTGGTCCAAACTGTGGGTCAGGGCCATTCAACTCTGCCATCGTGGCCTGAAAGCAGCTGTAGACAAGGTAAATAAATGGCCATGGCCATGTTCTAATAAAACGTTATGTATAAAAACAGGCAGTGGGCTGAATTGAGTCTTTGGGGCTATAGTTTGCAACCTCTGCTTTAGAGCAAGGTCTGGGCCCCTGGGACACACTATGGGGACAGGAATAGATGCCTGCCAGTGTGAGGACAGCCTGTCCAGAACACCTGCTTGTTACCGTGGTATCCCTCTTTATGCATGTGCAAAGTGGCTATTAAAAAGGAAGTGCTAGCCTGCAGTGGATGAAGTGCAGTCACAGAAGGCAGGGGGATTAAGTACAAGAGGTTGCCCTTAGAAGGGGTCCCCTCCACATAGCCTTCCTGACCAAAGATAAGAATAGCCCGGGTGATTTATAATGCTCTGAGGAGCGCTGGCTTCTCTGGTTTCTTTTCTGCCCCCCTGGATTATCTTGTCCTCAGCCAACCCCTTCCTTAACCCCCAAAGGATTCGGACCTCTTTAAGAAGGGGGGCCATGTTAACACTATCTGCATCTCCCTTGGAGGCTTTGGCCACCCTCAGCACCAATGCCCCCAGCCTGCCAGGGTGAGATGGGGCTGAGCAAGCTACAGCTACAGTTTGCCCTGAGGCCGGAGCACACTGGGGCTGCTCCAGACCTGTTTCTGGGACAGCAGGTGCAACCATTCGCTGACACCAAAACACATTCTTGAGGCGAGGGCAGACAGGCCAAGCAAGAGAGGTCTCCCGCCCTCCTAGGACACAGCTTCCTCCAGAGGACACATTTGCCGTGAGGACACCCCAAGCGCTAATCCTCTCACCCAGGAGATCTGAGCAGGGTCAGCATTTTAGCTGAGGGCTGGACCTGGGCAGGGGCATCCCCCCAGGGCCGTCTGGCCGGCTCAGGGCAGCAGTAAATCACTCAAGAGAAGGCACTTCTTGGACGCCTGAGCTGCCGGGGACTCCGTGGGTGTCATAAATCAGGCACTCACCCCATTTCACCTGCGCCTTCCCCTGCCTGTGTGCAGGGCCCCCTGCAGTCCGGGAAGAGACAGTGTCAGGAGAGGAGGACGCAGTCAGCCAGGGCTGTGCACTGATGGCTGGTGTCTCTTTGTCAACTTATTACCTGAGATTTATGCATGACGCAGGCAGGTCTGCTCGGCGACACATTCTAATTTAATTAAATTTCTGTTGGATTGATGTCTGATCAATCAATAATGTTAATGGTTTTGCAATTTGGAGATTAAAGTATGGTCAGGCCACGGCAACCCCTCGGCATCATGCACTCGCTTGGGAGTTTTCCTTGGGAGTTCTCTCTGCCTGCACTCTTTCTCCCTCTTTCCCTTCCTCCCTTCCTCTATTTCATAGTTAAACATTTATTAAGCGCCTAGGATATGGAGCTATAACAACACGGGAATAAGGCTTAGAGTGGTGGTTTGAAATATGAGCCTACATCAGCATTACCCAGAGGGATTGTGAGGGCAGATTGCAGGGCCCCCACCCCAGAGTTTCTGATTTTCTAGGTCTAGGGTGGGGCCTGAGAATTTGCATTTCTTCCAAGGCTCAGCTGATGCCAATGCTAGTGGGCTCCAGGGCTCTGCTCTGAGACCCCCACCCTGTCCATCCCTGGCTTGCAGGTTAAGGGCACAAGCTCTGGAATCACCTTGGCTTGGACCCCCCCCCCCCTTACAAACTGCATAGCTTTGTGCAGGTCAGTAGGTTTTCTATCCCTCAGTCTCTTAATTCGTAAACTCACTGCAGGCGATAAGTAAGATTCTGTAATCCTTATGAAACGTCCAGCACAGCACCTGGTATGGAATAGGCACTCAGTGTGTACCCTTGGAGGGCAAAGTGGATGCGCCTGCCCCACACAGCTTCTTGCCTAGGGGCAGTCAGAGGCAGGACACATGTGTGGATAGCATCTGATCCAGACAGTGAGAGACCTGACCAGGAGGTCAGAGAGGAAGGACCCCTTGATGAAAGGTGGCTGGAGTTTGAAGATGAGAGTAGGAACTAACAAGGGAATGGTCATCTTGGGAGCCTCCTTAGGGGCTGTTTCAGTGGATTGATCAGCATTCCAGGCCCATTGGGAAGACAAAAGAACATTTGGGACAGGAGAGGCTGCAAGGCAGCATTCTAATGTGGAAACTAGCCTTCCAGCTTCAGTGTATGGGAGAGGTTGGGAAGGCCTCCGAGAGGCCGTTCCCCTCTGGAACAATCATTCCCTCTACCAAATTAGTAAAAGCCACAGGTCTGTGTCTGTGCGGAACGCTGCTGCTATCAATTTGGTGGTAGGGGCAGGGGAGAAGGAGCCCATGAGTAATGATGGATCTTAAATCCACTGCGCTGGTTCCATGAGATAATTAGTGGCCACGATGTGAAAGGCACCACATTAGGTGGTCTTCCAAGACTCCAAAGAGCCGGGACACATACGTCTTCTCTTAAGGCATTTGCTGTCTAACATCACAGCATTATTTATGTGCAGCCCGTTTGCAAATCAGCACACACGTTCAAAGCATCCTCCTGACAACCAGCTGTGCAGATCGGAGCAGGTGAAGGCGCCAGTCCCAGGAAGACTCACAGTTTGTCTCTAGGATCTGCCAGGTTAGCACAAGAGGCTGACTTTAAATCAGGATTATGATTATTAATTATTATTATTATTTTATCCCAGGATCCCTACCCAAGATGCTTCAATATTTTTTTATCGTTCCTTTCGAAACAGAGCCCAAACCAGTCTTAAATGATGAAATGTGAGCGTGTACAGGATGCCATGTTCTAGTTCAGGTTGAGAGTGAACAGGACACCACGCTGTAGTTCAGGTTGGCATCAGCAGACATCATCTAAACCCAGGAGCCATCCTTCCTTCACACAGGCTTCAGAGCATGTCACCCCGCAGCCTGCCAGGTGCCTCTTGGTTACTGTGTTAAGACAGGTGTGAGATGCTAAGTCCAGGGGCAACTGAGGTCCAGAGACATCCCAAGCCCCACTGATTCCAGGTTCCTAACTGGGGGCCTCGTCTACTTGTCAAAGCCCAAGTAGGAGGCTGGACTTGCCTGGGGGATCCCTAGCAGCAAGAAAAACTCTTCAACCCTCTTACTGTATCTTCCAAGCTTGAAATTATCATTTTAGGTAGCGGACTCGTTCATTTGATCATTCGTTCTTTTTATCCATCCTTTTATTTGATGATGAAAGAATTTCAGAGGAGTGTGAGTTTCCTAAGCCTAGGAGATCTTTAACAAAAAGTATTCACAAATTTATCAATCATAATCATAATAGTAATGCTCCCTAAAGCTGCCAGTATATATTAAGCATTTCCCCCATGAGACCTACCATGTCAAGCCCTTCTTCAGTATCAGTTCATTTATTTCTAAAATATCTATTGGAGATAGAACCGTCTATAGCTCCCTCTTTGCTGGGGAGGAAATAGGAGGTCAGAGAGATGAAGTAATTTGGCCAGACCCACACAGCTAGTGAGGGTGAAACTGAAACATACACACCGATAGGTTTGATTTTTAGTAATAATTGTACATGTTTTCAAGTATATTAAGGCCGATTCTGCCATCAGTTCCTCATCCAGACAGTTAATGAATATATTGCTGGCTCTCAGCATATGCAGGCAGGAAAGTCCAATTGTGCCTCGCTATTTTATATAAGGAACTCAAGTATTGTAGATTTGGGGTATTCATGGAGGGGTCCTGGAACCAAACAGCCACCCAGGGACAACTGTACTTAAAATGTTAGATCCCCCATGAAATGATTACTAAGGCCTTCTCTGGTGGCTATTGATCGATTAGATCAACATCTTTGGAACTTTGAAAAGTCCTTGATCTTACTTAAGCCATGGAGGCAATCAGGTCCCAAGCTTTTCTTTTTTGCAGTATGAACCATCTTCAGTAACTTAGTCTAAAATGAGCTGGAAATCAGGGTGAAGGATGACTCTACTTTGAGGAATCCACCTTGACCCTTTCTGAAACCTTAAACAGCTGTTCCCTATGCCCCAGCATGTGGCTTGCTTTCTACCCCCAGTTGTCGTAGCATCCGCTCAGGGCATTTGCCAGGTAGCCTGCAGAGCTGAATTTATTTTGAGCAGAATTTCCAAAATAGCAGCCTTAGGCTGAGCCTACTTGCAAACAGGTGTTCTCTGGGTCTGCATGGTGTTTTGAAAAATTCTGAATTCCTTGCTGGTGCTTAAAAATCTGGGCAACCCAAGTATGAAATCACTGGGGCTTCTGGTTTGTCTTAAAAAAAATATAGTTTGGACAGCATTGATCTGCTGGAGTGGGCAGTAGCTGTAGTCCCCAGCTCCCCAACTCCCCCAGTCGGCTCCACAAGGACAAGTCTGCGCAGACATCAGTCTTATATTAATCTGACTCCTGGAGTCATCTGGTCATTACCCCCAGTATATGCAAAAGCCCTATAACCTATTCCAGAATTAATGCTTCATTCGTTCTTAGCAATGTGGGCTTCATTCTCTCCAGCTTTGAGATGGTGCTCCTTGGGGGAGGAGGTGGAAGGAACTTCTGCTTTCACGCTGTCATCTGATTGAGTTGCATCATCTGCTCCCAATCCCTTCCTTTTCCTTCTTGCTCCAAACATAGCTCAAAAAGCTCTGTTTTACCGTCCCTCGCCCATTTCTGCAAGCCTCAGCTCTTTCTAGGGTTTTG
This sequence comes from Galagoides demidoff, assembly GCA_963574575.1. Classification (NCBI taxonomy): domain Eukaryota; kingdom Metazoa; phylum Chordata; class Mammalia; order Primates; family Galagidae; genus Galagoides; species Galagoides demidoff. The sequence goes on from CAUYQV010127781.1 coordinate 37,587, forward strand.
TCTCCCAACACTGTAGAAGCAATGTCAGTTGCATTGGATTTAGGGTGGGATGGCACCTCAGAGGACAACACAATTAGAAATGGAGCCATGTTTCAGAGTTCAAAGTCAGATCTATGATGTCAAGAACAAGAGATGGATGTAGGCCTAAATTGTTTTCATAAACCAATTTTAAAAGATTTTTTTAAGAGGCTCAAAGTTTTTAAAATATGTATGTATTTCCACAACCCATACCAACCTGGTGTCAAATGTGTCCACCCAGTTTTGACTTATTGGAGGTTCTAGCAGGGTTCTACTTGAGACCAAATGCCAAACTTCACCCTGCTCAGGACGTTACAAAATCCTCCATTTCAGTTTCCATAATGCATAAGACCCAGTGAGCATATTAGCCCTGGTGGCTGGATAATGTTGATGCTATCTGCAGTGCAGGTTTGCCATAAGTCAGATAAGACGTGGGGTTTTCAAATCAAATTATCATTGGATGTTAATGATATCTGCTCCTGCTGTCTTAGAACTGGAAGGAAGCTTTCCAGGGCATCAAGATAAGTTGGCATTTAACAAGAGCAGCAAGAATGATCTTATTAAAATGTAAATCAGACCAGAACACTACCTCGCTCAAAACTATCTAGTACCTTCCATGCGTGTGGATGAAAATCTGGCTCCTACCATGGCCTCCTTGGCCCAAGATGAGCTGGCCCCAGCCCCTCCTCTGAGCCTATCTCTTGCCACTTCTGCCTTGCTCTTTTCTTTCTAGCCACATGAACCTAACTCTGTTCCTTAAACAGGCCACTCACCTTCCCACCTCAGACCCTTTGCATTGGCTTTCCCATCTGCCTGGGATGGGTTTCTTCCCCAGCTGAATGGGGCTGCCATTTTTATAGCACTGGAGATTCCCACTGGCCGACATATTCATTCCCTAGAGCAGGCCTTTTCTAAGCACCCTGATTAAAACAGCCCCAACCTCTGTCACTGTCTTATCCCTTACCCTGGATTTACATCTTCCCAGTGTTGAGCAATACCCCAAAGTACAGACTTCATCTTACTCATTTATGATCTATGCCCCTGTAAGAATAAAAAACCTTATAAAGGCAAGTCATGCATCTGTCTCGTTCACATCCATGTCCCCAGCACCTAGTGTAGTGCCTGGCAATTAGGAGGTGCTCAGTTAGTATGTGTGTATCAGGGTTTGGTTCATGAACTTGTCCTATAAAAAGTAGTATATACCTATTGCTAAATATCACTACAGTTACCTTCAGAGTCCTCCCCTTGGCCATCTGATGACTGTAGTGATACTCAGCAATGGGTCATGCGGCACTTTTTCTAGGATGAGTTCATGAACTTAATTATCCAACCTCCAAAGGCCAGTGAGCATGGGTAACAAGGGGAAATGGAATGCTAGTGTGGCCAGAGTAGATGAACTTGGCTTTGCACTGGACACTATGTGTGTATTTCTACATGTGCACCTGTGTGTCTCACGTGTGCGTATATATTTGTGTTCATATGTGTATGCGTGTGTGTTTGACTACCACTGGCAACAGTTGAGTTTGGAAAGGAACTCAGGTGCCAGACCAGGAGGAAATTATTAGCTGGAGTAAGAAGTTTAGACTTTAAGCTCAGAGTAATGGGGAGAACTTCTACACTCAAAATAGAGCTGCTCGTCCTGAGGGCTCCACGAGGGGGTTGCCACTGGTGTCACAGTCTCATCTACTACCACCCTGTGGACTTGAGTAAGTCACTCACCCTGTCGGGTTGGGCCTTAGTTTCCTCACCTGAAAATGGAAGGAAGTAAAGCACCTCCCTCTAGGATTGTTAGGAAGAAGGGAAATCGGTGCAGAGTATTTCTGCATAGTGCCTGGTGGTGCATAAGAAGTTAGTACAGGTCAGACGTGTTGCTATTATTGCCATCATTACTTTTCTGAAACAGAGATGAGAATTTCTGTGGGGAGGACCTGCTGACTCAGGACTGGATGAGCAGGGGGGAGGTGGGAGGTCGACAGAGCCCGATGTCCTCTGGCTGCACAGAAGAGAGCCTCTGTCTGGAGGGAGGCTCAGGGAAGTGGTGACAGGTGCTTGCTCATAAATGGGAGTGGCACTCTGGGCCCCAGTCCTTTTGTCCTCCACTCTCTTATTAGACAGGACTGGTAAACAGCCTAGAAACACACGTTAGGGCTGGCTTTGCCAAGAAGAAACCCAGGGCTCCCCAGTTCATGGAGGAAAGGAGGAGGAAAGCTCGCAAGAGGGAGGGACTGGCTTACCTAGCAGTTGTCTCCATTTTCCTGGACTATTTTCAGACTAACCACAGAGACACATATGTTCTCTCCCCTTTCCCCAAATAGTAACCACATGGACATAAGTGTCCTCTCCCCTTTCCCCAAATAGTACCTGTGGCAGAGAATACTGTCCAGTCTACAAACCTAGGCCTCTGTCCCTTGGGCCCATCGCCACATCACACGTCCCAGCATCCTCTGCAGTTGATGTACCATGTGGCCATGTTCAGGACAGTGGATGGGAGGGGAGTGACAAGGTTCCTTCTAGACAGGCACATGAGAATCTCCTAGTCTGTCCCTTTCTTGTCTGCTGGCTGTGCTGAGGTAGCCTGAGGACTTGGAGAATATGGACCTGTCAGGTGAAGAAGTCTGGGTCCCTGAGTCTTTCTTAGGAGGACAGATGCCCAAGAGAGACAGTTAGGCAAGAAAACCCACATTGTACAATCCTAAGGACACGAAATACCTTTTATTGTGTTAAGCCACTGAAATCTGAGAAGGCTGTTACAGAAACTAACCTACCCTAACTAACTATCCTACCCCTAAAGAGTATCATCTGAGTTCCCTACTGAAATATCCTATAGCCATCTACATTTAAAGAATGATAAATGACATTGAAAACAGATAAACAAAACACACACAAGTTCTAATCCTTATAAGAGCTACCAAAATCATTACTATTATGCCACTGTACAGACAATAAGCCGGATATCTTTAAAGTTCACAAATATGTATGTTTTGGACACCAAATTGCACACCCTGTCTGCTGTATGTCAGTTGTAAGCATCTAGGGAGACTGAGACTATAGCAAATTTGGAAATATTTTTATGTGTTTTAAGATCAGCAATAAAGAGGTGGAAAATGTTGTAGGGCAGAGGGAAGAGCCATTCACAACAAAAAGGAAAACTCTGAAATGCCTGTGGATAAAGTTAACAAGAAATATAGAAGAAAATTTGTAACTATTTTTAAAAGATTCAAAATAAGCCCTTGGAGAAACATTTCAAGGTCGCCCCAAATTAAACTATACGTTCAGAGGAATTTCAGTCAAGATCCTAAATTGCTTCCTAATGACAAGTTGAATCCAAAGATCATCTGGAAGAAATTAATAAGGAGAAGTGTCAATAAATATAAAAAAAAACCTAAGTGAATAGGGAAAAGAGTGGGGTTATTAGCCTACTGTATTGGATATAAAAACACATTTCTTAAGAATATGATAATATTGTAGACATGGACAAGCCAAGTAATAGAGTTTTGAATAAAATTGGTTCTACATGAGAGCTTTGTTATCGTGAAGGTAACATTTCAAATTAAGGGTTAAAAGAGAAAATGTTTCATAGGTAGGGTTGAAATAATTGGTTGTTCATTTTTTGTTAGTTTCCTGTATAATATTTATAGGAAAAAAATAAGATATTTGAAATCTTGGTGGTAGGTTTTTCTAAACACAATGTCTAATGGTAGGAATGATAAACTAACAAGGTATGTTGCACACACTAAAATTTGTGTGGCACAAAACATACAGAGTTTAACATAGACGTGGTAAATTGATAAAATATTTGCAACACTTTTGATGATCGAAATCTTCATCGTGTTAATATCTGTGGAATGTACAAAGACCTGTCTTTGAACAAAGAAGGTAAAAGGCCACATTAAAATGAACAAAAAGCGAAAACAGCCTTTTTGGAGGCTGATATGGCAAAAGGGATCAACATTTTAAATGCGCATATCTATTGCCCCAGCAAATGTGTTTTCTTGATTTTAAGGATATTATCCATCCCAGTACTCAAAGATGCCCACATGGGGATGTTCTTTGAACTGGTGAAATAAGTAAGAATAGACAAAAAGTCAAAGAATGAAGAGCAGTGGGACTCACCTTGTCCTTCCAGGTATTAAAATACATCATGGAGCTTGATATAGGAAAACAGCACAGTTATGATGGAAGACTAGACAGAGACCATACAGAACAAAAGAGATGATGCAGAAATAATATTTGGTACATGTTACCAAGTATCCCAGAGGACAGAACTCCATGAGGACATGTTTTTTGATGTTGTGTTCATACTAAGGCCCCATCTCCTAGAACAGTACCTGGCACAAAAGTCTAAAAGATGATACACCAAAGTGAGGCTGGGATGTCTTCCACCTTCTGTCTCTTTCTGCTAATGATGCATGTGTGTTGCTGTAGTGAAGAGAATGAATTTTGATGCCTGACAAAACTGTGCCTGCCTTCCCGGTTCTGCCTCTGATTGATTGAAAATCTTGGCATGAGGAAGGTGTGTGCAAAATGGTCCCAAAGGAGCTCACCAACGAACACACAAGCAAAAGGAGAGTTGACATTTGACTTTGGGAGAGGCAGGATGATGTTTGGGGCCACATTATCACTGGTGATGAAACATAGGTGCACCAACAGGACCCCGAAAAAAACATCAAAGTGCACAACAGCCAGTTCTCCATGACCAAAAATATTCTGTCAGTCCAAATCAAGAGTCAGAAATGAAGTTGCTAATTTTTTTTCTTGTATCAGAGGGATTATTCATTATGAATTTGTACCACATGGACAGTTAACCAAGTTTACTATTTGAAAGTGCTGATGTGGCTATGTGACAAAGTTAGGTGAAAACGACCTGATTTTTTTCACTAACAACTCATGGCTCTTGGATCATGACAATGCACCAGCTCACACAGCATTGTCTGTGAGGAAGTTTTCAGCCAGTAAACAAATAATTGTATTAAAACACCCTCTCTACTCACCTGAGCTGGTCCCCAATGACTCTTCTCTTTACCTTAAGATAAAGGAAATATTGAAAGGAAGACATTTGGATGACATTCAGGACATCAAGCATAATAAGATGATAGCTTTAATGGCCATCCTAGAAGGAGAATTCCAAAATTTCTTTGAATGGTGGACTAGTTACTGGTGTCGGGGCATAACTTCCCTAGGAAAGTACTTTGAAGGTGACTATCGTGATATTCAGCAATGAGGTATGTAGCACTTTTTCTAGGATGAGTTTACAAACTTAATCGTCAACCTTTTTCTGTAGGTTGTTCAGCATCTGTACAAAATCTCTGGGCAGCGAGATCCCCTTGGGGAGAAACATTTCTCACTGACTTCCAGCCCAAAAGAAGAGAGAGCTAACCTCTCCCCTTTGACCTTTGGCCAGTGTGAAGCGTGACACATTACCCTTCATGATATTTTTTTTTAAACTAACACACTAAAAATAACATAATGACAGATAACCTGATAACAAAAAATACTTATCATTTTTACTGTTGCCACTATTTTTTTTTTATTCAAAAGGTAATTCATTCATATTGTTAAAATTTGGAAAATACAGAAATGCCCGAAGAAGAATAGAGTTTTACCCCTTGCACCTCCTTGAGCTGGCCATGGTTGATATTTTGGTTAAGGTGGTTAAGTCAAAAGACATCTGCTTTGCAAGCTTGCTTTTCATATCATTTTAAGTTGTAAATATTTTCCTCCATCATTAAATAATATAATACATATAAAAGCATCCTCTTCCGTGAAATAAAGACATGCTAGTGTCTCCGAGACCCTAGTGTTTTCTGTCTTCTGTTGGTAATAGAAAGTGACCCCCCCAAAAAAAAAATCCTCTTGAAAGTGTTATTTCCAAAGATTCCCAGAGACACACATGTTCAGAACCAAAGAGAAAAAAGATGAGAAAACTCAGGTGTCCCATTCTACCTAATAGCTAATTGAAAAGTCTTAGGGAGAGAAGAGTGAGCTGTAAGTCATGAGCTCTTATTCTCTGCTGCTGAGCTGAGCAGACACACAGTAAACAGACACACACTGTCGCAATTATACACACACAAGAAAATCTTAGTGGTATTCTCTGAAGAGTGGTATAATGGACAATCTTAATTTTCTCCTTTTTGATCGTCTGTGTTTTAAAAAACTTCCCTAATGAGCAATCAGAGAAAAGGTAAGAAAGATTGTGATTTTCTTAAAAACTCTAAAAATAGATTGCAGTCAACATTTCAGGACAACAAAATAATATGGTCTATCCAGGACCCAGGAGCCAGATTATTTTTCATGCTGGGGGAGGTAGCTAGGGACAGTGCTAGCCCTGATTTCTGACTGCAGTGGCATTTCAGGCCCTGATGAAAGACACCATGACCTTCTTGGGGTGCCTTGATCACTCTGGGGTGCCCATCCCGTCACTATGTATTTATCTTGGTCCCCATTTGAGAAGGACAGAATGTCAGGCATCAACTAACAGATTCTGTAACATGCTGAGTCCTCCCTGAGTCCCCTCACCAGAGTCTCTTACTTCTGGGGGGAGTACATACAAATGCATATGTACACATATATAATTTATTGGATGGCTGGCTCATCAAGTATATTGGTTTTCATAGCTCCACTATTGTCAGCATATTTCAGATTGGATTTGCTGCTGACATGGGTGAATGAAAAAATACTGACATTTTTCAATATTGCACTTGACATATTTAGTATTATTATTAGTCGTTTCATTCCATGTAGTATCATTGTCCGAATGGGATCGTGCTCAAAAAAAAAAAAGAAAGAAAAAAAAAATATATATCCAAGTGGTACTCATCTCTGAAGGGGGTGCCTAGCTTTCAGGCACTGTTCTTTTACACATTCATGGGAGGGAAACCATGTCAAACCATGGTGCCAATTACTGGTGACACCTGTTGCTCACAAAAAAATTCCTACAGAGCTAATTTGGGAAATTGTTTCAGGGAAAGATGTTTTCTTGGAGAGAACGTTCCTTTTCAACCTTCTCCCAATGACGAGGAGGAAAGAACAACCTCATTTTCAAGGAGTATCCATGACTCTGAGAAGGTTTTTTTCTCCAACAGCAATAATCAACCATATCTATCAATCCTTGAGAGTCCCTATAAAGTTACAATGGACCCAAATTTCTTACCGCAGAGAAACACGAAATATATAGTCTCCATGGTAGGGCGTGAGAGTGTGTGTGTGTGTGTGTGTGTGTGTATGCACAAACACAGTAGAACCTCTGTAAATTGACCACCCAAGGGATTGTAATAATCTGGTCAACATCTGGAGGTGGTCAACATGAGGGACTAGGCCTAATGTACTGACACATACATGTGGTGCATGTCTGGTCTATGAAAATTTGGTCAAATTAAGGAGATAATCAGTGTAGGGAGGCGGTCAACTATGGAGTTTCTTCTATATTTAATATATACAAACAAGGCTTTGTAGGAAGAAATAAACAAAATATATTTATTCTTCTGTGCCTCAAAGCACCCACATGCGTTTGCATATAAATAGAGTTATTACATATTCACAGTTTAATTCTTAGCAAAATGTCCCAAAAAGAAAAGGGGACTCCAGGAATAGCCTACCTCATTAAGAGATAGGACTTGAGTTATATCCTTGTAAAGAGCTGTTTCGAGGAGCTGCCAGGGTGCAAAGAACTGGGTAGGTACACTCTGAGGTCCTGCTGCAGGAGGCTTTGTTTAGCCAAGGGGATGTCTGTCATTTGTTAGCTTAGGGTTGCAAAGAAGTACACTTACTGACCCTTGTCCCAAGCCCTGAGCATAGTTTGTAATTGAGAGTTCTAGAATAATCAGTGTTTATTCAGCTATCTAGTGAGCATTTCTTGAATGGAAGGGGGCTCCTCTGGATTACAGAGACGCCCTTAGGCCCTCATTCCCTAGACCTGTTGAGAAAGAGATGTGTTTATCTTTTGCCGGGTTGCTGTCCATGCTTGTATTTCTATCAATAAAACACAGCTCTGACAATTTGTCCCTGAAGATAGGGGCTTTAAATGGGAGCCATGATGGAAGTTGAATAATTAGATCATTCTCCATGAGTCCTGGCATGAAGTTACCCACATGGGAGGATTTCCAGGGTTCTCTACGTGGTGTAGACACAGCTAGGCACTGTGCTGGGGTGATAAGAAAGCAAACTGTGGGTGTTTGGGGGACAGAGAGCACTTGAATACCTGTTCTACTTGTAAATTTGCCTTGTTCACCAAAGGAATGCCCACGTTAATTTTTTTTTAATCACTAAAAATATAGTACTTGACCTAACAAGAGCCATCTTCACCCATTTGATTTGAAATTAGTGTTTTTTTAAATTAATTGATAGCTGTATACATTAATGCAAACATGAGGTACATTGTACTGTTTTCATATACAATTTGAAATACTTTCATCAAGCTGGTTAACATAAAATTCATGTCATTTGCTTAGTCATTGTATCAAAACATTTATATTCTAGTTCTAGAAAAGTTCACTTGTACTCTTATTAGACAGTTATATAGGTGATCTGGAGAACACTTAGAGATCTAAAAATAGACCTGCCATTCGATCCTACAATTCCATTATTAGGTATATACCCAGAAGATAAAAAATCACATTACAATGAAATTAGTATTTTTAATGTACATATAGCTGATGTATCTCGTTTATGACGGATGGGAATAAGCCCATCACGATTTTTTACAAAAGCCTGTTTTTCTGGTAAATCTTAGAGATGTCTTCTCAAGGTAATGTGGCCAGAGGTCTGGAGGACTTGAAGGTGTCTTATCCCTTCCATTTGTGTTTCTCAACCTCCCAACCTGAAATAATGTTGGCTCTGCTATATGTATGTACTAGTTGACTGGATTCAGAGCTCCCCCAGGGCATGGGCCATGTTTTAGTTTGTTTTTATCCAGACCACTCAGCAGTTCATAATACATAATAAAACATAAAGGAGCATCTTTGAGCCATTAGTATATACTAAACTTTCTTCTGAAATTAGCCTGGGACACACCATGGTTACACCTCAAGGGTCCTGATAATCTAAGTACAATCATGTAGCAAATGTTGGTGAGCTCATCTTTTTTTTTTTTTTTTTTGAGATGGAGCCTCAAGCTATCCCCCTGGGTAGAGTGCCATGGCATCACAGCTCATAGCAACCTCCAACTCCTGGGCTCAAGCGAGTCTCCTGCCTCAGCCTCCCAAGTAGCTGGGACCAC